>JAHHZJ010002181.1:0-40142 GCA_021437245.1 Aegilops speltoides
GTATAGCTCTGCCGGCTAAGCTGCTGTGATAGATTCTTTGTGAGGAAGAAAATGAGCCACTTTAGTAAGCTTGTCAATGACAACGAAGATAGCATCATTTCCACGCTTGGACTTAGGAAAACCAGTCACGAAGTCCATCTCGATATGATCAAACTTCCATTCGGAATAGCAAGAGGTTGGAGGAGACCAGCTGGTCTTTGGTGTTACGCTTTCACCCTTACTGCAGACATCACATTCATTCACGAATTGAGCAATTTCTCGCTTCATTCGAGTCCACCAATATATTTGCTTGAGGTCATGGTACATCTTCGTACTTCGGGATGAATGGATAGGAGGGAATTGTGTGCCTCATTCATGATGACTTTTCTCAGATCGCCTTTAGGAACCACAATCACGATCCTCGAAGAAAAGAGTGTCTTTGTCATCAAGCGATAGCACTTGTATTTGAAATGCCCTTGTCAATACCACGTTTCACCTTCTTCACCATGGTATCCGATGGTTGAGCCTCACGAATTTGATCTTCCAAAGTAGGAGAGACTATGAGGTTGGCAAGAAATCCTTGAGGAACAACTTGAAGATTCAGCTTGCGAAAAACTTCACAAAGATCCGGTTGGAAGGGCTTGAGAATTAGATTGTTGCAATAAGCCTTTACGCTCAAAGCATCTGCAATCACATTCGCCTTGCCGGAGTATATTCAATACTTGGATTGTACTCTTGAATCATTTCGACCCATCGAGTTTGCACGAGGTTGAGGTTTGGTTGAGTGAAGATATACTTGAGACTCTTGTGATCGGTGAAAATGTCCCTTTCCTTCCCAACAAGAGATGTCTCCATGTTATCAATGCATGGACAACTGCCGCCAACTCAAGATCGTGAGTGGGGTAGTTCTTTTCGTTGGGCTTCAACCGACGAGAGGTATATGCCACAACCTTCTTCTCTTGCATTAACACAGCACCGAGACCTTGCAAGGAAGCATCACGAGAAAACTTGAATGGCTTGGATTCATCGGGAGGAGTCAAGGCAGAGCTGTGACTAGCTTCTCTTTGAGGGTGTTGAAAGCGACATCACACTCGGCGTCGGACATACTTGACATGCTTCGGAGGAGGTTGGAAAGAGGCTTTGCAATCTTGGAGAAATTCTCAACGAATCTTCGACAATAGCTTGCAAGACCGAGAAAATCATGGAGCTGCTTGACATTACGAGGAGGTTCCCAATTCACAATTGAAGACACCTTCTCGGGATTAACAGCGATGCCCTTGGCTGAGATGATATGACCAAGATAAAGAACTTCATCAAGCCGAACTCACATTTGGAAAACTTCGCATAGAATTGATGTTCTCTGAGCTTGTCGAGCACCAATCGCAAATGTTTGGCATGATCCTGCTTGTTCTTGGAGAAGACCAAAATATCATCGAGATACACCAAGGCGAAATCATTTGTGTAGGGGTTGATGATAAAGTTCATCATGCGAGAGAAAGTTGGAGGAGCATTGACAAGGCGAAAGACATGACAGTATATTCATCGGAACCAAAGCTTGTTACGAATGTTGTCTTGGGAATATCTTGTTCACGAATCTGAATCTGATGATAACCCATACGGAGGTCAAGCTTGGAGAATACTTTAGCACCTTTGAGTTGCTCGAATAGCTCATTGATGTTGGGAAGTGGATACTTGTTCTTGATTGTCTCCTTATTCAATGGGCGGTAATCAACACAAAGTCGGTCCGTGCCATCCTTCTTACGGACAAAAGAACTCCACATCCCCATGGAGATGAACTCGATGTCCGATCAGACCAGACGCTCTTGTTCATCGAGCTGCTTCTTCAATTCTTTCAGCTCCTTGGGTCCAAGCTTGTGGGGCGCTTGCAAGCGGGTTCGATGCGGGCTCAAGATCGATAATGAATTCGGTGGCCGATGAGGAGGCATACCCGAAGCTCTTACGGAAAGACATCTTGGTACTCACAAGCGATGGAATTTGAGAGATAGCATTCAACTCGCCCTTCTCATTGAGAGAAAACAACCGAATGGTTTCATCACGGCGGCATAGATGATAACATCCTCGGAAGGGTGTGTCAATTGAATTTCCTGGCAGCACAATCAAGTGAGCCTTGTCTTTGAGAACGCATGATCCATCCCAAGAATAAGATCAATATCGAGTTACCAAGAACAATTGGTTTAGCCGAAATCTATAGTCACCCATCTTGATAGAAACATCGGAACCACCAAAGCTGGAGCTCAACCGTTTACGGAGAAATGACAGCCATGGGTTTATCCAAATGAGAAGAAGTGAAATCATGCTTGGAAAAAAACGGTCTTGACATCAAACAATGCGATGCACCGTATCAAATAAGACTTTTGCAGGAATAGAGTTAAGCGGAAGGTTACCCATGATCACATCTGAAGAATCCTCTGCTGAGCTGCATTCATCAAGTTCACCTTTGCATGCTTGGATTATGCTTGACCACTGCATTGCTTGAAGACCTCACAGGGGAGGAGGAGGAAGGCGCCTTTGGTTATGGCATTTGTTAGCATAGTGACCTTCTGCTGGCACTTGTTGCAGTCACCTCCGGGAGTGGACGGTGATAAGGAGCATTTGACCTTGGAGCTTGAGGCTGAGACTTGTTACAGTAGCTTGGGTTGGGTGGGTGGGAAGATCCACGACCACTGAGTTCTTCTGGCGATAAGGCCGACGGAACGGAGGAGGAGGAAGGTAGAACTTTTGCTGCTTTGCTGCCACTTGAGAGGAGGAAGAAGACTGAGGCTGCATCCACGATTCTCTTCTTTGAAGCCTCACACTTGAGCTGAGCACCTTCTAGCTTGAGTGCCATATTATAGAATTGATCAAACTGAGTAGGCTCGGAAAGAACAAGAGATAGCTGCAGATCCTCTTGAAGACCACCTCTGGCGATAGATCATACTTTTCTCATCGAGAAGCGTCTTGTTTAGCGAATCGAGCAAGTTTCGAAAGCGTATGTTGTATTAGTACATCGACATATCAATAGTCCCTTACTGACCATAAGCGGAGGAGATATAGCCCATGCTACGATGCCTACCATTTGCTTGTTAGCCTCCCAAATTGCCATGTCAAACCTCTAACCTTTGACACCATTCCTAGCAAACCGTTGTTTGGCTATGTTACCGCTTTGCTCAGCCCCTCTTATAGCATTGTTAGTTGCAGGTGAAGATTGAAGTTTGTTCCTTGTTGGAACATGGAGATGTTGTTCCTTGTTGGAACATGGTTACTTGTTGGGATATCACAATATCTCTTATATTATTAATGCATCTATATACTTGGTAAAGGGTGGAAGGCTCGGCCTTATGCGGGTGTTTTGTTCCCTCTTGCCGCCTAGTTTCCGTCATACGGTGTTATGTTCCCGGATTTTGCGTCCCTTCTGCGGTCGGGTGATTTATGGGACCCCCACAGTTCGCTTTGAATAAAACTTGTCCAGCAAGGCCCAACATTGCCTTTTACCATTTGCCACACCACCACCTACTTTTCCCTTGGGAGTAATTAACCAAGGGTCATCTTTATTATAGCCCCGGGCCAATGCTTGTCTAAGTGTTGGTCCAAACCAGAACCACTTGCGGTGCCGCCCCTAGGCAACTTGGGTTTAAATCGGTTGCCGTCGTAGTGTTCATCCGGTCGTGGCTTTGAGGCGAGATCTGTGGCTACTATCGGGATGTCGGCACGCAGGAGGTCTTCTGGTCTTGTTTTACCATTGTCGAAATGTCTTGATGTACCGGAATACCGAGTCGATCGGAGTGTCTGGGTGAAGGTCTATTCCTTCGATGATCGCGAGAGCTTGTCATGGGCTAAGTTGGGACACCCTGCAGGTATAAACTTTCGAGAGCCGTGCCAGCGGTTATGTGGCAGATGGGAATTTGTTAATGTCGGTTGTAGACAACTTGACACTTGATCCGAATTAAAGCGCATCTACGAGTGTGTAGCCGTGATGGTCTCTTCTCGCGGAGTCCGGGAAGTGAACACGGTTTACGTGTTATGTCGGCGTAAGTAGGTGTTCAGGATCACCTCTTGATCATTGCTAGTTGACGACCGTTCCGCTTGTTCTCTTCTCGCTCTCATTTGCATTGGTTAGCCACCATATATGCTTAGTCGCATTCTTTGCAACCTCACCACTTTACCCCTTCCTTTCCCATTAAGCTTTGCTAGTCTTGATACCCATGGTAATGGGATTGCTGAGTCCTCGTGGATCACGGATACTTCCAAAACCAGTTTGCGAGTGCCTATGTTGCCGAAAGCGGTGATGCTACCAAGCTCAAGGAGGAGCTTGATGAAGATCTTGCCCTTTGTGTTGTTTCGTTTGAGTTGATCGATGAGTGGAGCCCAGGTTAGGGTCGTCGAGGTCCTTTGTCGCATTTGGGGTTCTTCTTTTATTTTGGTTCCGTAGTCGGACCTTGATTGTATCTGGATGATGTAATGCTTTATTCATGTAATTGTGTGAAGTGGCGATTGTATGCCAACTATGTATCTCTTTCCCTTATGTATTACTTGGGTTGTGTGAAGATTACCTCACTTGCGACATTGCTTTCAATGCGGTTATGCCTCTAAGTCGTGTAGCCGACATTGGCTTCGATCGCCACTTCACACAATTACATGAATAAAGCATTACATCATCCAGATACAATCAAGGTCCGACTCTGAACCAAAATAAAAGAAGAACAACCCCACATGCGACGTAGATCCCGATCGCTAACTGGGCTCCACTACTAATCGTCCGGAAAGGAAACATAGTATCGACCAAGGGCCTCATCATATTCCCACTTCAGCTCGATTCGCCATCAGCCATGGCATCACCGGTACTGCATCTGTTTTGGTAGAATCATGAGCCACGAGGACTCAACAATCTCACACCCGCGAAATCAAGACTATTTAAGCTTAAGGGAAAGGCTGGTGTCAAAAGGAGGAGCTCTGCAAGCGACTAGCATATATGGTGGCTACTTCGCAAAAAGAGAGCGAGAAGAGAAGCAAAGCGCGGTCGTGAAACTATTAGCGATCAAGAAGTGATCGACTACTTACGTCAAGCATAACTCCAACATCGTGTTCACTTCCCGGACTCCACGAGAAGAGACCATCACGGTTACATACACGGTTGATGTATTTTAATTAAGGTCAACTTCGGTTTTCTACAACGGACATTAACAAATTCCCATCTGCCTCATAACCGCGGCACGGCTTTGAAAGATAATACCTGCAGGGTGTCCCAACTTAGCCCATAACAAGCTCTCACGGTCAGCGAAGAATAAACCTTCACCCAAGACACTCCGATCAGACTCGGTATCCGGTACATCAAGACATTTCGACAATGGTAAAACTAAACCAGCAAAGCCGCCCGATTGTGCCGACAAATCCCGATAGGAGCTGCACATATCTCGTTCTCAGGGCACATCCGGATAAGTCAAGCTACGAGTAAAACCAGCCCTCGAGTTTCCTCGTGGTGGCCCATGAGTTGCTCGGTTCGGACCAACACTCGAAGGAGCACCGCCGGGGGGCTAAAATAAAGATGACCCTCGACTCGCGAAAACCAAGGGAAAAAGGGTATAGGTGGCAAATGGTAAAACCATGGTTGGGCCTTCTTGGAGGAGTTTTATTCAAAGCGAACTGTCTAGGGGGTCCATAAATCACCCGACAGTGTAAGGAGCGCAAAATCAAGGAACATAACACGGTATGGCGGAAACTAGGGTGGCAAGAGTGGAACAAAACACGGGCATAAGGCCGAGCCTTCCACCCTTTACCAAGTATATAGATGCATTAATTAAAACAATAGATATTGTGATATCCCAAAATATCCGTGTTCCAACAAGGAACAAACTTCATCTTCATCTGCAACTAACAACGCTAT
This sequence comes from Aegilops speltoides, assembly GCA_021437245.1. Taxonomy (NCBI): domain Eukaryota; kingdom Viridiplantae; phylum Streptophyta; class Magnoliopsida; order Poales; family Poaceae; genus Aegilops; species Aegilops speltoides. Next base: position 5,861 of record JAHHZJ010002181.1, read on the forward strand.
AAGAGGGCTGAGCAAAGCGGTAACATAGCCAATCAGCGGTTTGCTAGGACATGGATGGTTAGAGGTTGACATGGCAATATGGGTGGCATGATATAGCAAGTGGTAGGTATCGCAGCATGGGCATAGCAAAAAGCGAGCATCTAGCAAGCAAAGATAGAAGTGATTTGAAGGTATGGTCATCTTGCTGTAAGGTTCTCGAGTTGTCGAAGGCTTGATCTTCGAGGCGTTCTCAACAGGCTCCTCGTTCACGTACTCGTCTCCGGCTCTACCCAAAGCAAGAACACAAACAACGGAACCACAATCAAGCAAGGAACATATGCACAAGCAATATGATGCAATACATGACATGCTATGCGGGATGTGACATGCTATGCATATGTATGCTCGGAAGGAAAATGATGAACGGGCATCAACTTGGCAAACCAAGTATGCCGCTGGAAAGATGAGATGATTTGGTTGAAATCGATATAAAGATCACGGAATCGGATGCACGGTTTGCAAATGACAAGCAAAACAAGAATGGCGCAAATCTGTGTTTAACAGCCCGATGCTACTTAGCACGCAACACGAAACTATGCTACAGCACCCCAACATAAAAACAAAGCATATGGAAACGAACTACAGGAGATGCTTAACAATAGAGGAACACTGAGCTACGGCTAAATCACATCATAACATGTTCAAACAAGCATGGTGAAAGTGCTCAAAATATCAGGTTCACAGACTTAGTGAAAATACTAACATGGCAGGAATTAACATCGAGGAAGGCATGTTTAGAGCAAGCAAACAACATGCTACAGGAACTTATAATAGCAAAGCAAGGCATGACATGATTCTACTCAAAGCCTATTTCAATAGTCCCTTACTGACCATAAGCCAAAAGGAATCTAAGAAATGATGGCACCCATGTAAACATTGCAAGTTTTATAACAGATTTCAGACTTAGTAAAATATCAGGACATGGCAAAAACAGATTCAACATGGCATGTTAAGTGAGCTCGATGCACTCACTACAGAGCATCTCAAGATAAACTAAGCATACACCCATCAAGAAGACATGGCATAGGAGCTATACATGGCAAGAACAACATCATAGCATACGGATCAACTACTAACGACCTCGTGAAAATTGAATCTCACGCAAATAGTATGCCAGGAAACAATTTCAAGCAAAAGTAGAGCACAAAATGACATGCTAGACTACTCCATAAATGCCAAAAAGGCATGGATGGATAGAGAACATCCATATGTTCAAAACACCCTTACTGATCATGCTCAAAAAGGCATATATCTCTCTGAAACAACATGAACATATGGCATAAAATTATCAGCAGGACAAGACTTAGTGAAATCACTAAGTTCCTGAAATCAATAACATCATCATCCCTACTTTGCATGCTTGTTCTAGTCAACACATAGCTCACAAAAATACATGGAAAATACCCCTGGAAAGATGGCATGGCAATGTTCAACTCACATGTAGGACTCAAGTTCATAGGGTGCACACATAATTCATGGCAAAAATGACAAAAGAGCTCGAACTGATAAGATTCTGAAACTAACGATCTGAAGCTATCTTCCAACAGCATTTCGGGCATCAAGATGAGCTCAAATGCAAATGATGCAATGGAATGAAATGATGTACTCTTGAGTCGAACATTTTGACATATTACACGCCCAAAACAGACTACGGTTGAGGAGATGTGATCGTTGAAAATGCACGAAATTAATGATGAAAAAGACTTGGTGGAAATTTTGGGGGAGAAAAGTCAACCGAGGCAGTTCTGAGATCGGATCTGGGCGCGCCGTTCGAAGTCGCCGGAGCAGGTCGGGCGGAGGGAGGCGTGTCCGTGGACGGCGGCGGAGGAGGAGGCCTGTGTGGCCTGGCGGACGCCACGGCCATGGGACAATGTGTGCGGGGGACGACACCAGGAGCAGTGTGTGGGTGTGTGCCGAGGAGGCTGGCGGTGTGTGTGTGTAGAGATATGTGTGTGTGTGGCGGAGCATGGTGTGGCGGATCCAGCCCATGGCGAACGCTGGCCATGGCGAACTCAGCGGCGTGTGGCGCGGCGCGTGGCAGCCCGGAGTGGCTGCGTCTGTGGCGGACGTTATCCGCCCGCTCGGACACGTCCGGGTGCGGATCTGGGATTTACTAGGGTTTGCGGGATTTGGGAGGGTCTTTAAATAGGCATAGAGGAGCTAGGAGAGTCAAATGGGGTGTAGTTTTCGCCCACGATCGTGATCGAACGACCGAGGGCATGGAAGGGAGTTAGATGGGTTATTGGGCTGTTTTGGAGGTTGTTGGGCTGCAACTTAAAAGAGGCCTTCTTGAGGGTGCGGTTAACCGTTGGAGTACCAAGCGAACTCCAAATGACCGAAACATGACAGGTGGTCTACGGTGCTATACCAGGGCCACTTGACAAGGCTCGGTCCATTCGAGAATGTTCAACACCCTTTACGGAAAAATGACAAGAGGGTGCGCAGGGGAACATAGGAGTGCGGATTGCAAAGCGGACAACGGGAATATGGTGGAATCATGAGGCGAACAGCGTATGCAAATGAGATGCACATGATGACATGGTATGAGATGCATGACATGGACAAAATGCAAAACGAAAACAAAACCCAACCACGGAGGGAATATCATAGCACATATCCGAAAATGGCAAGAGTTGGAGTTACAAATATGGAAAGATACATCAGGGGTGTTACACCAACACTCGAAGAAGCACCGGCAGGGGGGCTAAAATAAAGATGACCCTCAGACTCCGAAACCCAAGGGAAAAAAAAAGGGCTAGGTGAGGCAAATGGTAAAAGGCAATGTTGGGCCTTCTGGACAAGTTTTATTCAAAGCGAACTGTCGGGGGTCCCATAAATCACCCGACCAGCGTAAGGAGCATAAAATCCGGGAACATAACACTGGTATGGCGGAAACTAGAGCGGCAAGAGTGGAACAAAACACCAGGCATAAGGCCGAGCCTTCCACCCTTTACCAAGTATATAGATGCATTAATAATATAAGAGATATTGTGATATCCCAACAAGTAAACATGTTCCAACAAGGAACTCTCCATGTTCAACGAGGAACAAACTTCAATCTTCACTGCAACTAACAACGCTATAAGAGGGCTGAGCAAAGCGGTAACATAGCCAAACAATGGTTTGCTAGGAATGGTGTCAAAGGTTAGAGGTTTGACATGGCAATTTGGGAGGCGACAAGCAAATGGTAGGCATCATAGCATTGGCATAGCAAAAGAACGAGCAAACTAGCATAGCAAAGATAGTAGTGATTTCGAGGTATGATCATCTTGCCGAAATCCCGCAAGGAAGAAAAACGATTCCATGAAGAAGACAAGCGGACGTAGTCGAGCGAATCCTCACAACTCGAAAGCGAAACCGAAGCTAACGAGAGAAGCAAACCGGAAAGAAGCAAACAATATCGTAAACACACCAGCATAAACATGTCATGATGCACAAACAAGTATGATGCATGTCGGTTTAAATAGCATGGCATGGCAATATGCACAAACAAAACTACAAGTTAAGTGGAGCTCAATATGCAACGAGTTGCATATTGATGAAACACCACCTCAATTATTTAGTTCTCTCTCGATATGCTACTCATCAAAATTAAATGTTGTTAAACATGGCAAAGGGGTGAAGCATAATAAAACTACCTATCTAGTCAAGTTTAAATGAGGCCGGAACAACGAACAACAATTCGGAAAATCCCATGTTATTTACCAATTTAAAGCAATAACAAGTTTAAACATTTTAATTGTTGTTATCATGATCACGGATGACATATGCAAGTTTTATGCAATTTTATGAAAATGTTGACAAGAGCATGTTATGGAGCATTGGTAGCCATGGCGGGACAAAAAGGGTGCCAATGGCGAAAGCGAAAAAGGTGCCACGGCGGCGAAATCCGAAATGATGCCACGGCAACATATCGGTGATCCGACAACTCCTCGAGATGTCGGTGCAAAAAAAGGTGACGGGGCGTGTGATGCAAGCGATGGTGGGGTGATCCCGAATACCGGGTTCCCACGGGTTAGTGGCATGGAAGCGAGGCGTGCAAAGACAAATGGGCGCGGCGCAAACACGAGCATCTCATACATGCAAGGGCATCTCATCGCTGTCGTCTCGGGTTATACCTTTGAAGCGTGCGTTTTGGAGCGATTCGAGTTCGTCGATGGAAGTAGGCGTTCACGGGTCGTCGTGGGAAGTAGTTTTACTCGTGTAAATCGTGGGAAGTAGTCGTACACATGCCGATGGTAGTGGTACATCTCGTAGTGGAAGTAGTTGTTCATGTCCGTGGATGTTCGGGGTCCACAGGGTCTTGGTCGACGGTAGTTGAACTAGTGGTACACGGCGGCGGCGGTAGTGGTACACGTTTCACCGCGATGTAGTCGTGCTTGGCGTTTCAACGTCTTGAGCGTAGTGGTACTTGGCGCGTAAATCTGTGGAGTCGTACTCGATGTCTGCGTGGTCGAACTTGGTGGTCTTGCCGAACGAAGTGGTACTTGGCGAAATCCACACAAAATGTAGTCGCACGCGTCGTGGTCGGACTTGACAAAAATCACACGGTGTAGCGATACACAGCTCGTAGACATCGGGGTCATCGTGGAGGTACTCGTCGCCGTTGCGAGGGACTCCGCGGCGGGACTTAGCGGCAGCGACACGTAAGCGCACCTTGGGGTTCGTCAATCGTGGAAATCACTCGAGACCCCAAAACAGTGAGTAATAGTCCATGAAAGCGGGCGAGAATCGGCCAAAGCTGCGAGTGTTGATGATGACACGTAACGTAAGGTGCACCTTAGGGTTCGTCAATCGTGGAAATCACTCCGAGACCCCAAAACAGTGAGTAATAGTCCACGAAACAGGCCAGAATCGGCCAAAACTGCAGTGTTGATGACCGACACGTAAGCGCACCTTAGGGTTCGTCAATCGTGGAAATCACTCCGAGACCCCAAAAACAGTGAGTAATAGTCCACGAAGCGGGCGAATGGCGCAAAAGCTGCGTGTGTTGATGACCGACACATAAAGCGCACCTTAGGGTTAAATCAATCGTGGAAATCACTCCGGATCCCAAAACATTGAGTAATAGTCCACGAAAGCGGGCGAGAATGGCGCAAAGCTGCGAGTGTTGATGACCGACACGTAAGCGCACCTTGGGGTTCGTCAACCATGAAAATCACTCCGAGACCCCAAAACAGTGAGTAATAGTCCACGAAAAGGGCTAGAATCGGCCAAAAATGCGAGTGTTGACAACCGACATGTAAGCGCCCCTTGGGGTTCGTCAACCATGGAAATCACTCCGAGACCCAAAAATGGTGAGTAATAGTCCACGAAACTGGCCAGAATCGGCCAAAACTGTGAGTGTTGATTACCGACACGTAAGCGCACCTTGGGGTTTGTCATTCGTGGAAATCACTTCGGGACCCCAAAACAGTGAGTAATAGTCCATGAAACGGGCCAGAATCGGCCAAAACTGCGAGTGTTGATGACCGACACGTAAGGACCTTGGGGTTTCACCAATCGTGGAAATCACGCCGGGACCCCAAAACAGTGAGTTATAGTCCACGAAACAGGCCAGAATCGGCCAAAACTGCGAGTGTTGATGACCGACACGTAAGTGCACCTTGGGGTTAAATCAATCGTGGAAATCACTCGAGACCCCAAAATAGTGAGTAATAGTCCACGAAGCGGGCGAGAATGGCGCAAAGCTGCGTGTGTTGATGGCCGACACATAAAGCGCACCTTAGGGTTAAATCAATCGTGGAAATCACTCCGGGATCCCAAAACATTGAGTAATAGTCCATGAAGCGGGCGAGAATGGCGCAAAGCTGCAGTGTTGATGACCGACACGTAAAGCGCACCTTAGGGTTAAATCAACCATGAAAATCACTCCGAGACCCCAAAGCGGTGAGTAATAGTCCACGAAAAGGGCTAGAATCGGCCAAAAACTGCAGTGTTGACGACCGACATGTAAGCGCCCTTGGGGTTAAATCAACCATGGAAATCACTCCGAGACCCAAAAATGGTGAGTAATAGTCCACGAAACTGGCCAGAATCGGCCAAAACTGCGAGTGTTGATTACCGACACGTAAGCGCACCTTGGGGTTTGTCATTCGTGGAAATCACTTCGGGACCCCAAAACAGTGAGTAATAGTCCATGAAACGGGCCAGAATCGGCCAAAACTGCGAGTGTTGATGACCAACACGTAAGGACCTTGGGGTTCGCCAATCGTGGAAATCACGCCGGGACCCCAAAACAGTGAGTTATAGTCCACGAAACAGGCCAGAATCGGCCAAAACTGCGAGTGTTGATGACCGACACGTAAGTGCACCTTGGGGTTCGTCAATCGTGGAAATCACTCCGAGACCCCAAAACAGTGAGTAATAGTCCACGAAACGGGCCAGAATGGCGCAAAACTGCGTGTGTTGATGACCGACACATAAGCGCACCTTGGGGTTCGTCAATCGTGTAAATCACTCCGGGATCCCAAAACATTGAGTAATAGTCCACGAAACGGGCCAGAATGGCGCAAAACTGCGAGTGTTGATGACCGACACGTAAGTGCACCTTGGGGTTAATCAATCGTGGAAATCACTCCGAGACCCCAAAACAGTGAGTAATAGTCCACGAAACAGGCCAGAATCGGCCAAAACTGCGAGTGTTGATGACCGACACGTAAGCGCACCTTGGGGTTCGTCAACCATGGAAATCACTCCGAGACCCCAAAATGGTGAGTAATAGTCCACGAAACGGGCCAGAATCGGCCAAAACTGCGAGTGTTGATTACCGACACGTAAGCGCACCTTGGGGTTTGTCAATCGTGGAAATCACTCCGGGATCCCAAAACAGTGAGTAATAGTCCATGAAACGGGCCAGAATGGCGCAAAACTGCGAGTGTTGATGACCGACACGTAAGCGCACCTTGGGGTTCGTCAATCGTGGAAATCACTCGAGACCCCAAAGCAGTGAGTAATAGTCCACGAAGCGGGCGAGAATCGGCCAAAGCTGCGAGTGTTGATGACCGACACGTAAGTGCACCTTGGGGTTAATCAATCGTGGAAATCACTCCGAGACCCCAAAACAGTGAGTAATAGTCCACGAAACGGGCCAGAATGGCAAAACTGCGTGTGTTGATGACCGACACGTAAAGCGCACCTTGGGGTTCGTCAATCGTGGAAATCACTCCGAGACCCCAAAACAGTGAGTAATAGTCCACGAAACGGGCCAGAATGGCGCAAAACTATGCGTGTTGATGACCGACATGTAAGCGCACCTTGGGGTTCGTCAATTGTGGAAATCACTCCAACACCCCAAAACAGTGAGTAATAGTCCACGGCCAAAAAGCGTGGCGAGAATAGGGTTAAATCAACCAAAACTGCGTGAGTGTTGATGGCCAAAACACATAAGCGCACCTTAGGGTTTGTCATCGTGTGAAATCACTTCGGGACCCCAAAACAGTGAGTAATAGTCCATGAAACGGGCCAGAATCGGCCAAAACTGCGAGTGTTGATGACCAACACGTAAGGACCTTGGGGTTCGCCAATCGTGGAAATCACGCCGGGACCCCAAAACAGTGAGTTATAGTCCACGAAACAGGCCAGAATCGGCCAAAACTGCGAGTGTTGATGACCGACACGTAAGTGCACCTTGGGGTTGATCAATCGTGGAAATCACTCCGAGACCCCAAAACAGTGAGTAATAGTCCACGAAACGGGCCAGAATGGCGCAAAACTGCGTGTGTTGATGACCGACACATAAGCGCACCTTGGGGTTCGTCAATCGTGGAAATCACTCCGGGATCCCAAAACATTGAGTAATAGTCCACGAAACGGGCCAGAATGGCGCAAAACTGCGAGTGTTGATGACCGACACGTAAGCGCACCTTGGGGTTCGTCAATCGTGGAAATCACTCCGAGACCCCAAAACAGTGAGTAATAGTCCACGAAACGGGCCAGAATCGGCCAAAACTGCGAGTGTTGATGACCGACACGTAAGCGCACCTTGGGGTTCGTCAATCGTGGAAATCACTCCGAGACCCAAAATAGTGAGTAATAGTCCACGAAACGGGCCAGAATCGGCCAAAACTGCGAGTGTTGATGACCGACACGTAAAGCGCACCTTGGGGTTTGTCAATCGTGGAAATCACTCCGAGACCCCAAAGCGGTGAGTAATAGTCCATGAAAGCGGGCGAGAATCGGCCAAAACTGCAGTGTTGATGACCGACACATAAGCGCACCTTCGGGTTCGTCAATCGTGGAAATCACTCCGGGATCCCAAAACAGTGAGTAATAGTCCACGAAGCGGGCGAGAATGGGCCAAAAGCTGCAGTGTTGATGACCGACACGTAAGCGCACCTTAGGGTTAAATCAATCGTGGAAATCACTCCGAGACCCCAAAGCAGTGAGTAATAGTCCACGAAGCGGGCGAGAATCGGCCAAAGCTGCGAGTGTTGATGACCGACACGTAAGCGCACCTTGGGGTTAAATCAATCGTGGAAATCACTCCGAGACCCCAAAACGGTGAGTAATAGTCCACGAAGCGGGCGAGAATGGCGCAAAACTGCAGTGTTGATGACCGACACGTAAAGCGCACCTTAGGGTTCGTCAATCGTGTCAATCAAATCACTCCGAGACCCCAAAAGCAGTGAGTAATAGTCCACGAAAGCGGGCGAATCGGCCAAAACTGCGAGTGTTGATGACCGACATGTAAGCGCACCTTGGGGTTCGTCAATCGTGGAAATCACTCCGAGACCCCAAAATGGTGAGTAATAGTCCACGAAGCGGGCGAGAATGGGCAAAAGCTGCAGTGTTGATGACCGACACGTAAGCGCACCTTGGGGTTTGTCAATCGTGGAAATCACTCCGAGACCCCAAAACAGTGAGTAATAGTCCATGAAACGGGCCAGAATCGGCCAAAACTGCAGTGTTGATGACCAACACGTAAGGACCTTGGGGTTCGCCAATCGTGGAAATCACGCCGGGACCCCAAAACAGTGAGTTATAGTCCACGAAACAGGCCAGAATCGGCCAAAACTGCGAGTGTTGATGACCGACACGTAAGCGCACCTTGGGGTTCGTCAATCGTGGAAATCACTCCAAGACCCCAAAACAGTGAGTAATAGTCCACGAAACGGGCCAGAATGGCGCAAAACTGCGTGTGTTGATGACCGACACATAAGCGCACCTTGGGGTTCGTCAATCGTGGAAATCACTCCGGGATCCCAAAACATTGAGTAATAGTCCACGAAACGGGCCAGAATGGCGCAAAACTGCGAGTGTTGATGACCGACACGTAAGCGCACCTTGGGGTTCGTCAATCGTGGAAATCACTCCGAGACCCCAAAGCAGTGAGTAATAGTCCACGAAAGCGGGCGAGAATCGGCCAAAAGCTGCGAGTGTTGATGGCCGAAACCGTAAGTGCACCTTAGGGTTTGTCAATCGTGGAAATCACTCGAGACCCCAAAAAAGTGAGTAATAGTCCATGAAGCGGGCGAGAATCGGCTGCAGTGTTGATGCCAAACTGCGTGTGTTGATGACCGACAAACGTAAAGCGCACCTTAGGGTTCGTTAAATCAATCGTGGAAATCACTCCGAGACCCCAAAAGCAGTGAGTAATAGTCCACGAAGCGGGCGAGAATGCGCAAAAGCTGCGTGTGTTGATGACAAACACGTAAAGCGCACCTTAGGGTTAAATCAATCGTGGAAATCACTCCGGGATCCCAAAACATTGAGTAATAGTCCACGAAACGGGCGAGAATGGCGCAAAAGCTGCAGTGTTGATGGCCCGACCGTAAAGCGCACCTTAGGGTTAAATCAACCATGAAAATCACTCCGAGACCCCAAAACAGTGAGTAATAGTCCACGAAAAGGGCTAGAATCGGCCAAAAACTGCGAGTGTTGACGACCGACATGTAAGCGCCCCTTGGGGTTCGTCAACCATGGAAATCACTCCGAGACCCAAAAATGGTGAGTAATAGTCCACGAAACTGGCCAGAATCGGCCAAAACTGCGAGTGTTGATTACCGACACGTAAGCGCACCTTGGGGTTTGTCATTCGTGGAAATCACTTCGGGACCCCAAAACAGTGAGTAATAGTCCATGAAACGGGCCAGAATCGGCCAAAACTGCGAGTGTTGATGACCAACACGTAAGGACCTTGGGGTTCGCCAATCGTGGAAATCACGCCGGGACCCCAAAACAGTGAGTTATAGTCCACGAAACAGGCCAGAATCGGCCAAAACTGCGAGTGTTGATGACCGACACGTAAGTGCACCTTGGGGTTCGTCAATCGTGGAAATCACTCCGAGACCCCAAAACAGTGAGTAATAGTCCACGAAACGGGCCAGAATTGCGCAAAACTGCGTGTGTTGATGACCAACACGTAAGCGCACCTTGGGGTTCGTCAATCGTGGAAATCACTCCGGTATCCCAAAACATTGAGTAATAGTCCACGAAACGGGCCAGAATGGCGCAAAACTGCGAGTGTTGATGACCGACACGTAAGCGCACCTTGGGGTTCGTCAACCATGAAAATCACTCCGAGACCCCAAAACAGTGAGTAATAGTCCACGAAAAGGGCTAGAATCGGCCAAAAACTGCGAGTGTTGACGACCGACATGTAAGCGCCCCTTGGGGTTCGTCAACCATGGAAATCACTCCGAGACCCAAAAATGGTGAGTAATAGTCCAGGCGGCGAGAATCGGCCAAAACTGTGAGTGTTGATTACCGACACGTAAGCGCACCTTGGGGTTTGTCATTCGTGGAAATCACTTCGGGACCCCAAAACAGTGAGTAATAGTCCATGAAACGGGCCAGAATCGGCCAAAACTGCGAGTGTTGATGACCAACACGTAAGGACCTTGGGGTTCACCAATCGTGGAAATCACGCCGGGACCCCAAAACAGTGAGTTATAGTCCACGAAACAGGCCAGAATCGGCCAAAACTGCGAGTGTTGATGACCGACACGTAAGTGCACCTTGGGGTTCGTCAATCGTGGAAATCACTCCGAGACCCCAAAATAGTGAGTAATAGTCCACGAAACGGGCCAGAATGGCGCAAAACTGCGTGTGTTGATGACCGACACATAAGCGCACCTTGGGGTTCGTCAATCGTGGAAATCACTCCGGGATCCCAAAACATTGAGTAATAGTCCATGAAACGGGCCAGAATGGCGCAAAACTGCGAGTGTTGATGACCGACACGTAAAGCGCACCTTAGGGTTAAATCAACCATGAAAATCACTCGAGACCCCAAAGCGGTGAGTAATAGTCCACGAAAAGGGCTAGAATCGGCCAAAAACTGCGAGTGTTGACGACCGACATGTAAGCGCCCTTGGGGTTCGTCAACCATGAAAATCACTCCGAGACCCCAAAATGGTGAGTAATAGTCCACGAAACTGGCCAGAATCGGCCAAAACTGCGAGTGTTGATTACCGACACGTAAGCGCACCTTGGGGTTTGTCATTCGTGGAAATCACTTCGGGACCCCAAAACAGTGAGTAATAGTCCATGAAACGGGCCAGAATCGGCCAAAACTGCGAGTGTTGATGACCAACACGTAAGGACCTTGGGGTTCGCCAATCGTGGAAATCACGCCGGGACCCCAAAACAGTGAGTTATAGTCCACGAAACAGGCCAGAATCGGCCAAAACTGCGAGTGTTGATGACCGACACGTAAGTGCACCTTGGGGTTCGTCAATCGTGGAAATCACTCCGAGACCCCAAAACAGTGAGTAATAGTCCACGAAACGGGCCAGAATGGCGCAAAACTGCGTGTGTTGATGACCGACACATAAGCGCACCTTGGGGTTCGTCAATCGTGGAAATCACTCCGGGATCCCAAAACATTGAGTAATAGTCCACGAAACGGGCCAGAATGGCGCAAAACTGCGAGTGTTGATGACCGACACGTAAGCGCACCTTGGGGTTCGTCATTAGCGCTAAGCGTGAAAATCACTCTTGTTAATTTAAGGATTCTGAGTCCTCTTCGCTAGCGTGAACCTCAAGTAACTAGCTTCTCCTTCTTATGCCTTTTGAAGCCTTTATGGCTGGCGCCCGTGAACCCATTCACTTGCGCTGACACTCATGCCACTCGTTGTACACCCGGAACCTTCCCTTTGTACACGACATAGCATTTCCATCTCGCCATCAAGAAACTAGGTACTGTTTTATAGCGCCCTCGATGAGGCTATATCTCCCCGTGTCGAAGCACGACTTAGAAACATAACCGCATTGAAAGCAATGTCGCAAGTGAGGTAATCTTCGCACAATCCATGTAATACATAAGGGAAAGATACATAGTTGGCTTACAATCGCCACTTCACACAATTACATGAATAAAGCATTACATCATCCAGATACAATCAAGGTCCGACTACGGAACCAAAATAAAGAAGAACCCCAAATGCGACAAAGGACCTGATCGACCCCAAGCTGGGCTCCACTCTTGATCAACTAGAACAAAACAACACAAAGGGCAAGATCTTCATCGAGCTCCTCCTTGAGCTTAGTTCGTCACTGCTTTCATTAACAAAGGCACCGCAAACTGGTTTTGGAAGTATCTGGTGAGCCACGGGGACTCAGCAATCTCGCACCATGAGATCAAGACTATTAAGCTTATGGGTAAGGTAAAGGCATGAGGTGGAGCTGCAGCAGCGACTAGCATAAGCGGAGGCTAACATACATAAATGAGGCGAGAAGAGAAGGCAAAGCACGGTCGACAAGCGTATGATCAAGAAGTGATCCTATAGCAACCTCGTCAAGCATAACTCCAACACCGTGTTCACTTCCGGACTCAGCGGAAAGAGACCATCACGGTAACACACACGGTTGATGTATTTTAATTAAGGTCAACCGGGTTTTCTACAACTGGACATTAACAAATTCCCATCTGCCACATAACCGCAGACACGGCTCTCGAAAGTTTAAACCCGCAGGGGTGTCCCAACAAGCCCATGACAAGCTCTCGCGATCAGCGAAGGAATAGACCTTCACCCAAGACACTCCGATCAGACTCGGTATCCGGTACATCAAGACATTTCGACAATGGTAAAACAAGACCAGCAAGACCTCCGCTGTGCCGACAAATCCCGATAGGAGCTGCACATATCTCGTTCTCGGGGCACACGGATGAGCAGACGTCGGGTTGGCATAGACCCTGGTTGCCAGGCGCCGGACATCGCTTCGAGTTGGACCAACACTCGAAGAAGCACCGGCCGGGGGGCTAAAATAAAGATGACCCTCGGGCTCCGGAAACCCAAAGGGAAAAAAAAAAGGGCTAGGTGAGGCAAATGGTAAAAGGCAATGTTGGGCCTTGCTGGACAAGTTTTATTCAAAGCGAACTGTCGGGGTCCCATAAATCACCCGACAGCGTAAGGAGCATAAAATCCGGGAACATAACACGGTATGGCGGAAACTAGGGCGGCAAGAGTGGAACAAAACACCGGGCATAAGGCCGAGCCTTCCACCCTTTACCAAGTATATAGATGCATTAATAATATAAGAGATATTGTGATATCCCAACAAGTAAACATGTTCCAACAAGGAACAACATCTCCATGTTCAACGAGGAACAAACTTCAATCTTCACCTGCAACTAACAACGCTATAAGAGGGCTGAGCAAAGCGGTAACATAGCCAAACAATGGTTTGCTAGGAATGGTGTCAAAGGTTAGAGGTTTGACATGGCAATTTGGGAGGCTGACAAGCAAATGGTAGGCATCATAGCATTGGCATAGCAAAAGAACGAGCAAACTAGCATAGCAAAGATAGTAGTGATTTGAGGTATGATCATCTTGCACGAAATCCATAAGGAAGAAGAACGATTCCATGAAGAAGATAAGCGGACGTGGTCGAGCGAATCCTCACAACTCGGAGCGAAACCGAAGCTAACGAGAGAAGCAAACCGGAAAGAAGCAAACAATATCGTAAACACACCAGCATAAACATGTCATGATGCACAAACAAGTATGATGCATGTCGGTTTAAATAGCATGGCATGGCAATATGCACAAACAAAACTACAAGTTAAGTGGAGCTCAATATGCAGCGAGTTGCATATTGATGAAACACCACCTCAATTATTTAGTTCTCTCTCGATATGCTACTCATCAAAATTAAATGTTGTTAAACATGGCAAAGGGTGAAGCATAATAAAACTACCTATCTAGTCAAGTTTAAATGAGGCGGAACAACGAACAACAATTCGGAAAATCCCCATGTTATTTACCAATTTAAAGCAATAACAAGTTTAAACATTTTAATTGTTGTTATCATGATCACGGATGACATATGCAAGTTTTATGCAATTTTATGAAAATGTTGACAAGAGCATGTTATGGAGCATTGGTAGCCATGGCGGGACAAAAAGGGTGCCACGGCGGCGAAAGCGAAAAAGGTGCCACGGCGGCGAAATCCGAAATGATGCCACGGCAACATATCGGTGATCAAACAACTCCTCGAGATGTCGGTGCAAAAAAAGGTGACGGGGGCGTGTGATGCAAGCGATGGTGGGGTGATCCGGATACGGGTTCCCCAGGTTAGTGGCATGGAAGCGAGGCGATGCAAAGACAAATGGGCGCGGCGCAAACACGAGCATCTCATACATGCAAGGGCATCTCATCGCTGTCGTCTCGGGTTATACCTTTGAAGCGTGCGTTTTCGGAGCGGTTCGAGTTAAATCGATGGAAGTAGAGCGTTCACGGGTCGTCGTGGGAAGTAGTTGTACTCGTGTAAATCGTGGGAAGTAGTCGTACACATGCCGATGGTAGTGGTACATCTCGTAGTGGAAGTAGTTGTTCATGTCCGTGGATGTTCGGGTCCTGAGGGTCTTGGTCGACGGTAGTTGAACTAGTGGTACGGCGGCGGTAGTGGTACACGTTTCACGCGATGTAGTCGTGCTTGGCGTTTCAACGTCTTGAGCGTAGTGGTACTTGGCGCCTCGTCGTGTGGAGTCGTACTCGATGTCACCGTGGTCGAACTTGGTGGTCTTGCCGAACCGAAGTGGTACTTGGCGAAATCCACGAGAATGTAGTCGTGCGTCGTGGTCGGGCTTGACAAAAATCACACCGGCTGTAGCGATACACAGCTCGTAGACATCGAGGGTCATCGTAGAAATTACTCGTCGCCGTTCTGAGGACTCCGGCGGGCGGGACTTAGCGGCAGCAGCAGTCGAGGAGGGGTCAAGGCGGGTCAGACCGGGCGGGGTTGGTAGACGGACATGTCGGGCTCCTCGGACACGTCCCGTGCGACGAGAGGAGGCAGCAGGCCATGGCGGCCGCAGGGACTGGCGAACATGTGGAGGCGAGGCAGGGGCCGGTGAGGCTCCGGTGGCGGCTGGCAGGGGCAATGTGAGGAGCCTTGAGGGAGGAGGGCCTTGAGGAGAGGAAGGATCAGGCCTGGCGTCGGCGAGAGGTCTGCAGCTCTTGCTGTGGCGAGGTCGAGGCGGGAGGTCATGACAGGCAGCAGAGGGTCCTCGGCGCCGGGTGGCAGGAGGTGTGACGGGTCATGGTGAGATGACGAGCGAGCAAGTGAGGTCAGACTCTTGGGTGAGGCGGGGAGGAGAAGCTGGGCCACGGGAGGGAGGCGGCGGACTAGGAGTCAGGCGGTGTGTGGAGAGTCGAGGAGAGATGGATGGGGATCAGGCGGGGGTCTTGGCGTGGGTGGCAGAGAGGGAGCGAGGAGAGGAAGATGGCGGCGTGAGGAGGAGATCGAGAGGACGAGGAGAGATGGGGATTCGATCGGGCTAGGTTAGCAGGGGTTAGGTGGGCCTCGGTGATGGATGGGCGGCGAGAGGCCCAGCTGGGCTGGAATCTCTTCTCCCTCTCCCTATTTCCTTTTCTCTAAATAATGAGAGAAATAAAGATAAATAAAAAGAGAAGAGGAGGTTAGAGGAAGAATTTAGGGCAGGAGGACAACTATTCGAGTCATAAAAATATGAGGAATTTGACAAAAATGGCACGACAATTTTTGGAGAAGTAAAATCCACACGTTGGATTTAACTCGGCAAGTTTGAATTTGAAACCCATTCAAATGAACTTCAAATGGGTTGAAATTATAGGAGGTGACCCTACACAATAGATGTGATTTATGTGCAGATTTGGAACATTAATGGGTAGAGTAAAATTGCAACTCAATTTTACTAAAAGGCTAAAGGAAGAAAAGAAGTTGAGTAGGATAAAAGGAAATTTGAAGAAGCAGTGCATATGTGTTATGGGTGATTCCAAAGAATGGATTATTTTATAATAGCTCCACTAATATCGGGAGGATATATTATAAAGAGAAATCACCATCGTGAATTCCCTCGATTTAAATGGATCGAAAAAATCCATAAGATTTATTTAGTTGAGTTTTAAAAATTAATGATATGATGGCATGATGACATGATGCAATGCAAGAGATGGCATGATGAAAGCAACGAACAAAACAAATCACATGACGAAACTCGAAATAGCTGGAAGGCATCTGAAGCTCGGTCATGGGCGTTACAACACTCCACCACTCGAGAGGATCTCGTCCGAGATCTAGGATGGCCTTTGGAGGAAAATGGAAGAGAAAGAGAAGAGGTAAAACTAAGTTGCTTCTTGACAAGCAGTGAAACCACGAACCTTGAGAGGTTGAGCAATTTAAAAAGAAAATACGACAGAGATGAGCGAGATTGCAAACAATCCGTTAGAAAAGAGGAACAAGGAGTATTACGAGAATTTGAAGGTTGCAAAGACATGAATCAAGAGTTTAATGGACAAAATAGAATTGAAACCACTCCGGTTAAAACAAGATGAGAGAGGAAGAGTCATATAATTTGGGCAGCACTCCATTGAAAGAAGAAGGAAAACTTGATAAGATGAAAAGAACTTGAAGAGATGACACAACACTCCGGTTAAGCTGGATAATCAAGAAAAGAACACGATGCTCACAAAAGCGAGGTGAAGGGTGAAAAGCGCAACATCACAAAGCCTCCGTAATGAAAGAATAGAAGTTAGATCATTGGAATAAAAGAATGGAGAAGAAAATGCCAACTTCTGCCACGAATGAGCTTGGAAAGCACCCTTCCAAGAAGGTTAAAATGGCGTTGTTGGAAAACCAACAACAAAAAGAATAAGCTTGTGGCGGGCTTATGAAAACATCTCAAAATTATGAGGTGACAACAGGCCACTAACGGAAAGAATTGCTTGCTTGAGATTAACGAAGAGATGAAAACTTGTTCCATCAAGATGGAAAAGAGATAACTTGGGTCATTAATAAGCACCAAAATAGCAGCGTTCCTTAGGGAAGGCTTTAGGTGAAATCTATACCAAGCTAACTCCAATGAAGAGATTGGCGGTTGAAAAGATCTCTTGAACAAAGAAAATGATGGATTTAAATATGTCACTCTTGAAAACTTGTGAATCATGAAGCGAAGGAAATTATCAAGAATGACCTAACACCACCTTAGAAGATAAGGTAGAAAGAATTGCACTTGGATTACCATATGAAGAAAGCTTGAGCTCCTTAGGAAAGAATCTTGATGAAAACTTTGAGAAGGAATTAAATCCTTGATGAACCATCATGTAGAACCTCCATGAAGAACTCCGGTAAACAAAAGGAATGAAAAGAAAGAGAAATTGGAAACACAGGGTGAATCCTTGCAATGATTTAGATGGATCTCCGTGATAATGAGAACTTAACTCCGGGAAAAAGAAGATGAAACAAATGAAACCGAAATTACTTCATCATGAACAATCTCAGGAAGAAAAAAATTAACCACTTGGATGAACAAGAATAAGAATTATGTTATGCTTATCCTTCACCAATTTAAATTGATGACAAGCAGCGGATTTGGCATACTACTTATTCTCGTAGAAAGGATTAAAGAGATATATCAAAACTTGAGAAGTTCTTGAATGAATCACCGGTAGAATTCGGAAAGAGCGAATTAATTAATATGATAACAACCAAAGAGGAATGTTGAAAGAACCACCGTAAGAATTGAAAAAGAGAGTAGTAAAGGCACAATTCACGGGAAGAATTGGAAAAGCGAATGAAGATACTTGAGGGTATTTAGATACATGAGAACAAAGAGAACATGAACTGATTAGAGAATATTTGAATGATGCACGGTATGATTTGGAGAATGAGAGCTGAAAGCTTGAATGAATAATCTTGAGATGATGGGCTTCAAAGAATGAAACTGAAAAGACTCCTAAAATGCTCGGATGGTTGAGAAAGATTCTCAATCGAAAACAATTATGAGAGGATGGCAACAAGCTAGCACCATGAATCTTTAAGAGAATAGAGCAAGATTAAAGAGAAACTCTTCTTGGTCTTCAAATGATGAGAATGACAACGATAAACACCACCAAAATTATTGAGGCACACGGAAGAATCAAAAGCGAAGAGGTTGAGCCAACTATGAAAGAATTTGAAAGATCTTGGAGAAAAGCATTTGGTGATGATAACTCATTCTTCGTCAAACTTGGAGAAGAATTTAGGATAGCTCTGGGAAAATAGAAGAGTCGAGGTAAGATCACAGGAAAAGACACATGGGTTAGGGCCCACTAAAAGAAAACACCGTTGAAAAATTTTAAAGAGAGGTTGCACGGTTGACTTAAATGGCTTGAATGAGATAACAACCTCGAAATATCTTGAATGGATTGAGAATGGAAACACAAATCTTACGAGATATCTTGAGCACTCGGAATAACAAATAGCGAAGTGAATGATAATGAGGTGCACGGTATGAGAAGACATTGAAATGAGGAAAAAGGTATGATCAACAAAACTTGACTTGAATCCACGGAGAAGAGAAAGGAATGAGGAATGACGAACTAGAAACTGTTGAGCATCTTCATGAAAAGAATGAAGAGACTTCACATGAATAAATGGATACTTGATTAAGAAATCTGTGTCCTTGAAGAAAAAAGGGTGGGAGGCGGAAAACAAAAGGCAACTTGGGATGAGCAGAAACAAACACCGTTGAGAAAACTTAGAATTTATCTTGCGGGTGGGAAAAATGATGGGATCCACTTGAAGAAAGCACACGGTTGGAAAGGAATTAACCGACAACCTCAATGATCAAAAAGGATTAGTATTCACATAGCAATATGAGAACACCGTTTAGGAAAGGTATGGATTCAACATTTGACTTTGAAGCAACTCGAATACCACAACTAAAACAAAACAAAAGATTTGGCTTGCAGAATAAGCGAGGAACAAACATATGATAGAGATTTTGTCCGAAGTTTTAGTGGTGGGGCCTACAGGCTCAATCGTACAGCACCATCATGTACAAGGTAGTGCACATGACATCTGAAGCGTCCCAGTCAGCATAGCCAAGGACTCTTTAAGACACAATGAGACCCTTTGTAAAACCAACAGTGAATAGGCGGACCACTAGGCGTGAACCCCAATTTCATATCATACATCCGTCGGAAAGATATCCTAAGAGCTACTTGAATTCCCACCTATGAAACTCCCGAAATTTTCGGTTATGCAATCGGTGTTGGGGATCTGAGGGGAGCAATATATCTCACACAAACTAACAATCCCTACATCCATTTGTATCCATCCGTCAACACATAACCAAGAAACCTTGAAATCGTTTACCTCAACCTTGAAAAGCATCCGTTATCTGAGTCATGGCAATACTCCGTACTCACCTCGATCTTTGGGTTAGCGGGGTTTTCTCACCAACAACTGCATAAAAGAGATTTTCAATGTCGGCGTACTAAACTCGGTATTCGAGAACTGCAATGATAAAATTATGGCGACAACACCTCGGAGCTCAACTCCCGGGACACTGCCACAACCCCTAAATGTCGGGAGGCAACCAAGACAATGTTGTCATCATAAAACCATCGAACGATTCTAAGATACCAGCGTGATCCTAAAAAAATTTAGTGAAATTTGAGAGAGAAGAGTCAAAACTCTCGTCGGGATACCTCACGGAAGGTCGAAGGGTGAGGAGTAAAAGAATTCCTAAACTCTCCGATATATATAATCCTAAATGACTCAAAACATTTTCTAGACACAACTCGGCCGCTAAAAGCGATCAAGCGGTGGGGCTCCTAAGGTCGGGAAGGCTCGATACCAACTTATAGCGCCCTCGATGCGGCTATATCTCCCATGTCGAAGCACGACTTAGAGGCATAACGCATTGAAAGCAATGTCATAAGTGAGGTAATCTTCGCACAATCCATGTAATACATAAGGAAAGATACATAGTTGGCTTACAATCGCCACTTCACACAATTACATGAATAAAGCATTACATCATCGAGATACAATCAAGGTCCGACTACGGAACCAAAATAAAGAAAGAACCCCAAATGCGACAAAGGACCACGATCGACCCCAAGCTGGGCTCCACTCTTGATCAACTAGAACAAAACAACACAAAGGGCAAGATCTTCATCGAGCTCCTCCTTGAGCTTGGTTCGTCACACCTTTCATTAACAAAGGCACTGCAAACTAGTTTTGGAAGTATCGGTGAGCCACGGGGACTCAGCAATCTCGCACCAGCGAGATCAAGACTATTAAGCTTATGGGTAAGGTAAAGGCATGAGGTGGAGCTGCAGCAAGCGACTAGCATAAGCGGAGGCTAACATACATAAATGAGAGCGAGAAGAGAAGGCAAAGCACGGTCGACAAAAGTATGATCAAGAAGTGATCCTATAGCAACCTGCGTCAAGCATAACTCCAACACCGTGTTCACTTCTCGGACTCCGCGGAAAGAGACCATCACGGTAACACACGGTTGATGTATTTTAATTAAGGTCAACCGGGTTTTCTACAACGGACATTAACAAATTCCCATCTGCCACATAACATGAGCACGGCTCTCGAAAGTTTAAACCCTGCAGGGTGTCCCAACAACCCATGACAAGCTCTCGCGATCAGCGAAGAATAGACCTTCACCCAAGACACTCCGATCAGACTCGGTATCCGGTACATCAAGACATTTCGACAATGGTAAAACAAGACCAGCAAGACCTCCGCTGTGCCGACAAATCCCGATAGGAGCTGCACATATCTCGTTCTCGGGGCACCGGATGAGCAGACGTCGGGTTGGCATAGACCCTGGTTGCCAGGCGCGGACATCGCTTCGAGTTGGACCAACACTCGAAGAGCACTGGCCGGGGGGCTAAAATAAAGATGACCCTCGGGCTCCGAAACCCAAGGGAAAAAAAGGGCTAGAGTGAGGAAAATGGTAAAAGGCAATGTTGGGGCTTCTTTGGACAAGTTTTATTCAAAGCGAACTGTCGGGGTCCCATAAATCACCCGACCGCATAAGGAGCATAAAATCCGGGAACATAACACGGTATGGCGGAAACTAGAGGCGGCAAAGTGGAACAAAACACCAGGCATAAGGCCGAGCCTTCCACCCTTTACCAAGTATATAGATGCATTAATAACATAAGAGATATTGTGATATCCCAACAAGTAAACATGTTCCAACAAGGAACAACATCTCCATGTTCAACGAGGAACAAACTTCAATCTTCACCTGCAACTAACAACGCTATAAGAGGGCTGAGCAAAGCGGTAACATAGCCAAACAATGGTTTGCTAGGAATGGTGTCAAAGGTTAGAGGTTTGACATGGCAATTTGGGAGGCTGACAAGCAAATGGTAGGCATCATAGCATTGGCATAGCAAAAGAACGAGCAAACTAGCATAGCAAAGATAGTAGTGATTTCGAGGTATGATCATCTTGCACGAAATCCGCAAGGAAGAAAAACGATTCCATGAAGAAGACAAGCGGACGTGGTCGAGCGAATCCTCACAACTCGGAGCGAAAGCGAAGCTAACGAGAGAAGCAAACCGGAAAGAAGCAAACAATATCGTAAACACACCAGCATAAACATGTCATGATGCACAAACAAGTATGATGCATGTCGGTTTAAATAGCATGGCATGGCAATATGCACAAACAAAACTACAAGTTAAGTGGAGCTCAATATGCAGCGAGTTGCATATTGATGAAACACCACCTCAATTATTTAGTTCTCTCTCGATATGCTACTCATCAAAATTAAATGTTGTTAAACATGGCAAAGGGTGAAGCATAATAAAACTACCTATCTAGTCAAGTTTAAATGAGGCGGAACAACGAACAACAATTCGAAAAATCCCCATGTTATTTACCAATTTAAAGCAATAACAAGTTTAAACATTTTAATTGTTGTTATCATGATCACGGATGACATATGCAAGTTTTATGCAATTTTATGAAAATGTTGACAAGAGCATGTTATGGAGCATTAGTAGCCATGGCGAGACAAAAAAGGTGCCACAATGGCGAAAGCGAAAAAGGTGCCACGGCGGCGAAATCAAAATGATGCCACGGCAACATATCGGTGATCCGACAACTCCTCGAGATGTCGGTGCAAAAAAAGGTGCGAGGCGTGTGATGCAAGCGATGGTGGGGTGATCCCGGATCGGGTTCCCACGGGTTAGTGGCATGGAAGCGAGGCGATGCAAAGACAAATGGGCGCAGCGCAAACACGAGCATCTCATACATGCAAGGGCATCTCATCGCTGTCGTCTCGGGGTTATACCTTTGAAGCGTGCGTTTTCGGGCGGTTCGAGTTAAATCGATGGAAGTAGGCGTTCACGGGTCGTCGTGGGAAGTAGTTGTACTCGTGTAAATCGTGGGAAGTAGTCCTACACATGCCGATGGTAGTGGTACATCTCGTAGTGGAAGTAGTTGTTCATGTCCGTGGATGTTAAAGGTCCACAGGGGTCTTGGTCGGCGGTAGTTGAACTAGTGGTACCGGCGGCGGCGGTAGTGGTACGTTTCACCGCGATGTAGTCGTGCTTGGCGTTTCAACGTCTTGAGCGTAGTGGTACTTGGCGCGTATCGTCGTGTGGAGTCGTACTCGATGTCACGCGTGGTCGAACAGTGGTCTTGCGAACGAAGTGGTACTTAGCGAAATCCACGAGAATGTAGTCGTGCGTCGTGGTCGGACTTGACAAAAATCACACGGCTGTGGCGATACACAGCTCGTAGACATCAGGGTCATCGTAGAATTACTCGTCGCCGTTGCGAGGACTCCGGCGAAGCGGGACTTAGCGGCGGCAGCCAGGTCGAGGAGAATTGAAGCGGGTCAGACGGGCGGGGGTTGGCTGAGACGGACATGTCCGGGCTCCTCCGGACACGTCCGTAGCAGACGAAGGAGGCAGCAGGCCATGGCGGCCTGCAGGGACTGGCGAGCATGTGGAGAGCGAGAAGGGGCTTGGTGAGGCTCGGTGGCGGCTGGCAGGGGCAATGTGAGAGAGCATGAGGCAGGAGGAGGCCTTGAGGAGAGGAAGGGATCAGGGCGTGGCGTCAGCGAGGTCTGACAGCTGCTTGCTGTGGTGGTGGAGAGTCGGGGAGGTCATGACAGTGTGTGAGGTCCTCAGGCGCGTGTGGAGGAGTGTGACAGAGTCATGGTGAGATGACGGCGAGCTTGAGGTGAGTCAGACTCTGGGTGAGGCGGGGAGGAGAAGCTGGGCCAGCAGGGAGGGGCGGCGGACTAGGAGTCAGGCGCTGGAGAGTCGAGGATAGATGGATGGGGATCAGGCGGGGGTGGCGTGGGTGGTGAGAGGAGCGAGGAGAGGAAGATGGGCGTGAGGGAGGAGATCGAGAGGACGAGGGAGAGATGGGGATTCGATCGGGCTAGGTTAGCAGGGGTTAGGTGGGCCTCGGTGATGGATGGGCGGCGAGAGGCCCAGTGGGCTGGAATCTCTTCTCCCTCTCCCTATTTCCTTTTCTCTAAATAACAGAGAAATAAAGATAAAGAAAAAGAGAAGAGGAGGTTAGAGGAAGAATTTAGGGCAGGAGGACAACTATTCGAGTCATAAAAATATGAGAATTTGACAAAAATGGCGACAATTTTTGGAGAAGTAAAATCCACACGTTGGATTTAACTTCGGCAAGTTTGAATTTGAAACCCATTCAAATGAACTTCAAATGGGTTGAAATTATAGGAGGTGACCCTACACAATAGATGTGATTTATGGGCAGATTTGGAACATTAATGGGTAGAGTAAAATTGCAACTCAATTTTACTAAAAGGCTAAAGGAAGAAAAGAAGTTGAGTAGGATAAAAGGAAATTTGAAGAAGCGGTGCATATGTGTTATGGGTGATTCAAGGAATGGATTATTTTATAATAGCTCCACTAATATCGGGAGGATATATTATAAAGAGAAATCACCATCGTGAATTCCCTCGATTTAAATGGATCGAAAAAATCCATAAGATTTATTTAGTTGAGTTTTAAAATTAATGATATGATGGCATGATGACATGATGCAATGCAAGAGATGGCATGATGAAAGCAACGAACAAAACAAATCACATGGCGAAACTCGAGAATAGTGGAAGGCATCTGAAGCTCCGGTCTTGAGGCGTTACATGTTAGAGATGCATGTTCATGAAGAGGATGTACAATCATATATATGCAAAAAATATACTAGAACAACACCAAAAAAGAAAGGTTAGCAACTAGATGCAACATATCGATGCATAAATTAATTAACTAGAAGTGCATGGGTCATCGTCGCCAACTAACAAAGTAGCGTTACATAAGTTAATGAGGGGCTGTGGACATCACAAAGTTTCATCGCTACAAAAAGTATACAAGTTCAACGACACATATCATCATCATCGGCATCATAACTCACTAGAAGTTCCATCCTTCCATATCATGAGGGCGAACCCTAGCTGTGAGCGGCGTGAGGTCTAGGCGTTGCATGCCTATCTTCGAGTTGGACGTCATTTCGCGATATAGGGCCGTGGTGGAACATCCCTTCTCATCGGCGACTTCTTTCATGATGATCGTCGCAATGATGTCGCTTTGGATCGAAAGAAGTCATCTCTAAGTTTATAATTAAGCTTCTCCATGAGATTCTAGCCACTTGTGGATATGATCATCATTCTGCTTTGTTAATCTGAAGCTTTGGTGATCCGTGTTGAACTGAATCATGAGATGGACGATGTAGAATCCATCCTTCTTGCTTGGTTTTGGGACATGGA
Source organism: Aegilops speltoides (assembly GCA_021437245.1). Taxonomy (NCBI): domain Eukaryota; kingdom Viridiplantae; phylum Streptophyta; class Magnoliopsida; order Poales; family Poaceae; genus Aegilops; species Aegilops speltoides. The sequence continues at coordinate 30,876 of JAHHZJ010002181.1, forward strand.
TGCGAGGAGAAGTTAGTTTTATCTTGTGAAACCCATCTTCTTGTTCCTTTGTTTCTGATATGCGTGGCCACCTCTATAGCTGAAGCCTTGGAGAGCATCATCTAGAATATTCATTATGTGGGTGTAGTCCTTTTCTCGTAGTCTCTCGAAGGGTCAAAATACGGCGTGGGAGACTTGCGGGTAAGAAACGATAAAACGGTAGCGCCCGTTGCTGCGAGAAAAGACACCTCAAATTATTCCCCATATGAGAGAGAAGGAATGATTGAAATGTCTGAAAGGGTTGTCGGAACTGACTTACTTTGGATGATAAGGCATGAGGACAATTTCGATCCTTATTTTGTACCATGAAGTTTTGGAGGTACTCCCTAGCAGTTTCACGGTCAAAATCGCTTGAGACTCAAGTAAGACTTCGTGCATGTAATGCGGATCCGCCACACAGATTTGCAAGACTTCTTCACTCTTCATGGCCAGACTCATATGTGGCGCAAAAAAGCGGGACGATAGTAAAATCAAGCCGCCTTGTTAGAAACATCTCAAAGATATGGTCAAACCGCGGGAAGAACACCTCCATGGGCCGTGTGTCGGCGTAGCACTTCCCCTCGGGCACACGAGCAGCGTATGTCGGATATCTGGATCCTTTGAGGCTAGTAGGCTTTTCTCGGTCGGCGGCACATGGTCGTGCGATCTCTGAGATCCCGATAGTGCCTCAGCGGTTTCAGCGGTAGCATCGGCTCGCCCGTGAGATGGAACATATTGCACCTTTCACGGGTACCGCTCTTGAATGCATCGTCTGGCTGCTGTGTGCTCTGGCTTGTTTGGAAGCGATTACCTTCCTCGATCTCTTCCTCTCCTTTTCTTGGGCACACCTTCGAGACCCTTCCTTAACCCCTGCCCAAGTGTTCCCGGGCTAAATCTTTGTCACGACCCTCGCGCCCGGCTAGTTGAGCTGTGTTGGCGGCATCTTGAGCGTGTCTGTGAGGATTTCATGAAGAGACTTTTGCATTCCATAGTGCGGCCCTGCCCGTATCCATATCCTCATTAGCAAGCTGATAGCCCGATTAGTCATATGGTTGACTCATCATATCTATGTCACGAGTCATACGTTTGTATTGAGGTAATCCATAGGGTCGACCTCCGTCTCATCATCCATTCTCTGTTCTCTGGTACATCAGCGATACTATTGCACCCCTTCATCATGTAGTCCGCCACTCTCACCCGGCACTACTCAGGGCTGGTAATTGCGTGGGTGGGGTGGTGGTCTCCGCTATCTTGTTGATGTGTGGTAGTTATTTGTGTGCTCTCGGCGGCTCGAGACGAATAAGATTCTTGACCATAGCAGCACCCAACCCTTACATCGTCCAATCGCGGTGGGGTCTCGTCGTCCGCTCCCACATCTTTGTCTTGGAGGAGGCAAATCCTCGTTCCCGATTTCACTGGTCAAGCTAACCTGAAGTGCCCAGTGAGATCGGGTGGATTACAGAATGTGCGTTGAGAGGGTCCATTATCATCCCCTTTCCCGTGCACCTTCGGCCTTTGATGAAGTAGAGTATGGTGCATGGGGTTTCTTTTGCTGCAAACACATATGTTTGTGGTGTAAAACAACGAAAAGCAACAAAAATGGAATATTATCTATATATATATGTTGGTGCAACATGTAATTACCGTGTGGCGTCAAGCTCAATAAACACGAAGGCCCACCTAAGCGCGCTGAGGCCGAGGGCAGGCTGCTATGGCGGGGGGCGGCTGCGAGAGGCCAGTTGCTTGAGCAAGTGATGGTGCGATGGTGTTGTTGTTCATGGAGTTGCTCGCGGCGAAACTGGGCATCGAAATCATGTACCGTCTTATGCTGGATTTTCCTTCGCCCGATTGATGATAACTGGAACCAAGTTAATGTAAAATCATTTACTGCGGCGATTCTGACTGCATTATTTGCTCTTTGTAGCAACTCATATTTCTCCTCGGCTGCTTTTTCGCGTCCTCGGCTGCTTTTTCTCGACATAAGCTTCACCTTTGCGTCGATGTACACTGACTAAACTTCTTTTTCTGCTTCTTGGCCTCTGGGCGTCGTTGTAAACACCTTCCGTGGCGCCGTCTCGGCGCCATGCACACGACTCATATTGCGGCGCTGGTCCAGCAGAGTCCCTTAAGTTCGTTCAAGGCCGGTTGAGAGGGTGCCCCACTTGGGCCTCATCGGAGAATAGGGCTTTGGCTGCAAGCGGTGTTGCTTCTCGATGGTCTAATCAATTTCCTCGTGATCTTGTCCGTGTAAAAACCTTTTCTCCTTGTCCTACTTGTGGCGGGCCTGATGAAGTCATGCTCCAAGGGTTGGTGAACTTCAGCGAAAGTGCAGGAGACCAGCGGCTTCACGTTCGCGTCCTCCTTATCCCATATGGGCCTTTTACGAGGTAGCCCACGGCTTCGGCGATGCTTCCGTGTTCGGAGCTGAAGGCTTTTGAATTCGCAGCCTTAGCCTTGGCTGCCTCGGTAGCATAAGTGTCCTTGAACTTTCGAACTCCTCTTCCGTAAGTGTCGGATTTTCCTCGAGAATCTTGGACGGGGTTCATCAGCCTCAATAGCTCGTTTCACCCTCCCTTTCGGGAGGCCAAACCATTCTTGAACATGCCCATGGCGTGATTGTTAATCTTTTTCATCTTGGATCATCCACGGTTGTTCTATGTTATCATCGGTCGGGGAACTTGAATCTCTTGTGCAACCGTTAGGAACAAGCTGCGTCAAATGTTCTTTACTCCTTAAGTCATCGTTGTTGATGCTCGCGCATTCCGTAGGATGCATCCTACTTGGTTCCCATAGCACTTGCGAGGTTCTTCGGCTCTAACGGCTCAAACTTGCAGGTGCCATCTTTGTGATCACAAGTCGTCCAATCCCTAGTTTGTTAGGTTTTCGTATCCTCTGCTTATGCTTCCTCTTTTCGGTATCGGCATCGGGGCGGTACCTTCCCTGATACCTTCCCCACGGTCTCGGCGCCATCATCGGTCTTGGCGCCCGTCGATGCCAGCGCCGTCGATGTCGATGTCGGCGTCGATACCATCATCGGGGCTGACACTGCAAACCTTAGCGATCAAATAGTCGAGTACTCTTGTTCACCATCATAATCCATCTAAATGCATCTTGGTGAGAAGGCCCGGTTTCTTCGTTGTTCGACATATTTCCTATGATTAAGTGGCCTCATTTATTTCTAAAAGTATGAATAAATGAGAAATAGCGTAAAAAAAAATCTATGTGCGACACTCGATATGCCAACTATGTAGCACAAATCATGCCTTTATTCACGGAAATTTGGCATGACCTTTGCTAAAAATGGACATATCGGCGCTGAAATCACCAAAGCGAAATGAATCAACATTTGGCGTAACATAGGCCACTCGGATCATTTTCCAAACATGTCATGTCCATAACATGACATATGCACATATCACATGTCTAGTTCAAATTTCCATATAAATTCAGCTAATTTTGAAACCTAGCTAAATTCATAACTAAATAGATAACCTAATTAATTAACATGAAGAACCCTAGCGAGAGGGGGTTCTGAGAGTCTTGAGGCGAGGAGGCGAGGCGGCGAGGTCGGCCAGCCTTGAGGTCAGCCTTGAGGTCAGGCGCTTGGTCGAGGCAGGCCTTGGTCGAGTCGAGTTCAGGGACGAGGTGGCCTTGAGGCTAAGCCAACACCAGTGAGTCGAGGCGAAATCTTTGGGGCAGGTCAGTAGTGAGGCAGCAGAGGGCGGGAGAGAGTGGGGATTTGGGAAATGTGGCGGGATGAAGCTGGCGAGTGAAAATTTTGGGTTAAGTGGGCGTGTGATGGCGTTATGCAGAAGCAGCTACTACTATGATCTGTAGCTGCAGCGCTTTATAGTAAACTCGCTGCTACTATTGTGCGTGCGGCGGTTTATAGGAAAAGCGCTACTACTATGGTATGTATGGCGGCGCTTTTGTGGAAGCTTATGCTGCTCTGCCGTCGCTTCTTACTGTTTTCATTTTCTTTTCCTTTATTTTATCCACTTTTATTTCGAGGGCAGTGAGCGAAGGGAGGCGATATATATTGCATCATTTGGCGGTTAAATATGTATGCAAAATAGGAACATATATATTACACATCATATGGCTAAGTGTGTATACAAAATAGGAACATATATATTACACATCATTGGACCCATAACATCGTTTCCTCGGTCTTGGCGTTTTCGTTTTGAGTCAACTTCTTTCCCTTCTTGTTAAATCGAAGAATAATTGAGCCCCTCATTGTGACTTTGCCTTTTCCATGGAGTGCGATTTTTCTTAGGTAATGTAGTATTGATTCTTCTTTTGGCGTATACTTCATCATCATCGTCATCTTCCCTCATTGGGTTGCCGTCTGATCATAGTCTTCCTCGTTGGCGACTCCATCCATTCAATGATGTTCCTTTTGCCTCTCCTCCGACAACACGGCTGGGATTACGCGGGTCAGTTATGAAGAAGCATTGTGTCACGTGCTTAGCGTGTACCCATAGCTCGTTTTTTGCGATAGCGTTAATGATGGCGCTCTTGGCGTCGGGTATAGTCATGGTAGTGAACATCCGGCTTTCTCTTCGACATTCTTAGCCATCGACACGGAACATCGTCGTGTTGTGCGATCGAGTAGTCAAGCTCCCAGATCTCTCGACCCTTCCATAAAATCGTTCGGTTGTGCGTTGTCGCTGCGGTCATGCATTCCATCGTCACCCCTGAGTTACGATCATCACATCCATATCTTTTGCCTCCGTGTAGAAGCGTGTATCCGTTGATATCATATGCACGATAGAGTTCTGAGGTTGGGCGAGGGCCATGTGCTAAAGCGTATATGAGCAAGCCGTCCTTAGAGCCCTCCTCCGGGATTAGCAATAATATGCTCTTTGAACCAATGCGAGGAAAGTGGAGTTGTGCTCTCTAGTAACCGGCGTCGTCACGCATACCCAGTCACGATACTTCTTTGCGATAATTTCTTTGTGCGATTGCCACGAAAGGATCTACCTCGTCTAGGTGTTGTAGCACTACCAAGTTTTCTCTGTCAAAATCGCTGCGTCGATCTGAGTATGCCACGTGCAGTTCCTGCGACCGTTCTGATGACCATCTCCTTGAGCCTCCCATCGTGCTTGTTAGCGGGCAAACCAACACTAACACCGGTGGCTGGTGCGCACCATATAGAAAATTCTCACGAGAAGAGATGCACTCTTGTGCCAAATATACAGACGATGCTTCCATCCGGACGGGACATGTTATGAAACGAATCCTTTGATGATCCCATTCATCCTCTCAAGCGGCATCATGTTGTGCGGGAATGGCGGCCCCAGTCTATTATGTCATCCACAATATGGACACACGGATGCACCATCACGTCGAAGAAAGCAGGCGGGAAGTACATCTCAAGCTCATTCGATATCTGCGATCTCTTCTGTAGCCTTTGGAGCTGCTTCACACTGATCGACTTTGAGAGATGGCGTCAAAAAGTTGCGAGACCAATAAGCGTGTCACGGACGTGCTTGTCCATTATCCCTCTAAAGGCTGACAGGTAGTATCTGCGTCATCATCACATGACAGCCATGAGACTTCATCCGCTGAACCTTTTCTTGTCCGTGTCTAGATATCGCTTATCTTGCCACGATGTCGGAACTAACTTTCACTCCGTAAGGCACTTAAAGAATTGATTGATCTCAGCTGACTTAAGGTGAAGCAAGAGGGGCAATAATCTTCTTTCTTTAATTTCTTGCCCTTTTCTCCGTGCCTCTGTCTCCGTCTCTGTCTCGTCGACATTTTACAGGCGGCATGTGCAGATCTTCCTGATTTTCAAATCTTGCAAGTCTTTTCTTGCCTTGGCCCATCCTTGGTCTTATCCGGCATGTTCATCGGTGTTGCGAGCAAGCTCTCAAGGACATTCTTACAGATATGCATTTGATCTAGGCAATGAGGTGTATCGAGTTTGTGCGATACTCAAGTCCCGAACCACAGACCTCGTCTTCCATACCTTCAAGCAGCGGCTCTGGCGCCTTTCTCATCGTCTTTCGGTAGCAGGCACTCATTCAGTTTTCAACAGCTCATCGATTTGGCACCCTCCGCTTACGTGGAGGTCCTCGATGCTCAGCGTGACCATTGAATAGATCTCCACGGTTTCTCCACGGGTCGTCTGTTCAAGCCATCTTGATGCCCCATGTACGATTTTCCCAGATCCGCCATCTTTCCTTGGCGTTAGCTCTTTGAGGCGTTGTATCATCCATGCACGCGTGCATCCATAATATCCATAGCACACTGGCCTGCCACATATCCGTAACCGAGATGGTCTGCCTTTATCGTGATCAGTGCAGCTCTCATGTTGAAATACTCACCTTCTTTGGCGTCCCATGTCTTGGCGGTGTTTTCCATAACGTGTCTAACTCCTCTTGAAGTAGCCCGGATACAAACTAATATTATTTCCTGGTTGTTTTGGCCTTGAATAAGCATGCTCATGTGAATGTACTTGATTTCATGCACAACCGGGGGGCAGGTTGTACATCCATACAAACCACGGGCCTGTACTATGGTTGGTGTGCTGGTTGCCAAGCAGTTCATGCCATCGGTACCGCGCCAAACACGATGTTCCTTGAATCACATTCAAAATACCGATAGAAGCTGTTCAGCGCTCTCCACGGCTTCCATCCTTCCGTGTCTCGACCGGATCATCTCCATCGTCGGGCATCTTCCTCTCCGCGTGCCGGCGCATTAGCTTTGCTTCCTTGGGATCTACAAAATACCTCTGGAGGCGGGGAGTGATCGGTAAGTACCATACAACTTTACGGGACATTTCTTCCGGCCTTCTTGTATCGAAGCATTGCACACGGACAGCTTGTTTTTCGCGTGCTCCTTCCGATAAATTATGCAATCGTTGATGCATGCATGGTATCTAACGTGTGGCAGATCAAGAGGGCACGATCTTCTTGGCCTCATCAACACTAGTAGGACATAGATTACCCATGGGAAGAACATCCTTTAGGTACTTGAGATGCTCATCGAGGCTAGTGTCGGTCCATTTGTTTTTAGCCCGTCTTGAGGTTGGGCGTGAAACTCAACGGGTCACCTCAGGTTGCAACCATCATACAATGGAGTGTTTGAGTCTACCACAGTTGCTCCAGCTTAGCCTCCTCTCTAAAGCAGCTCTCTCGGTACTCGTCTCCTTGCGAAGCAATGCTTGAACATGAGGTCCCGCACAATTGAACTTAGTACCGGCGAACTCTGCTGCGTGGAGTCCATGTCGTTCTCTCCGCCGCCATGTCGGCCCTTCTCCTCCGCCATGTCCGGCCCTTCTCCGCCGCCATGTCCGGCCTCTTCCCGCCGCCATTATCGATCATCTCTTCGTCTTGCCCGTGTCATCATTTCCTGCCCGTCGGCATCCTCAACATCGTCATCCTCATCTTCAATTATCCACCTAGTATAGCCATCCATGAAACCAGTCATGGCAGGTGCGCCGACACGACCATCGTCATGGAAATTGAGCCAAACTATTCCTTTGCATTTTAAACACGGACATAAAACCTCTGTCCGGTTATTTTCTTTCATGTCTTGCACCGCCATGACCACAACCACACATCCACCATCGTTCCATGACCATAAATCAACTCTGCGGTAATAATAAAAAATTGATTGTAAAAATGCATGCATGCATCAAAGTCATAAAAATTTGGCATGACCTTCCTAAAAATAGGACATATATGGATCTAGAGTTTGCCGGAATTAGCGAAGCGAAATAAATCGACATTTAAATAAAACATAGGCAACTCAAAAGCATAATTTGGCGGCGTCGACTCATGCCACACACACAATTTCCACAAACATATCACACACACATAAACACATTTCCATTTGCAAAAGCATGAAAGTTTCATCACCTCTATCTTGATGGCGAAGATGATGTTGTAGGGAGATCAAAAGTGCACAAATTAAGCTCTTCTTGACAAAGATAGATCTAGTTATATAGGGGCAAATAGGTCATAACTAAATCCTACATCTACCTAGCTACCTAATTTGGAAGGAGACAACTTCAACTAGTGGAGGGAAGGAAAAAGAAAGGAGATGCATTAATGGAGGTGGTGTAGTTATGTAGGAGTAATGAAGAGAGAGAAGGTGGATAGAGAAGAGAGGGAGTAATGGGGAGAAGTATTGAGAAGAAGAAGAGTGAGAGTGGGAGCATGTGGTGGAGGGAAGAGGAGGGGGAGGTAGGGGAAGGGTAAAAAGTGAGAGTGGGAGCATGTGGTGGAGGGAAGAGAGGAGAGGGGGAGGTAGGGGAAGGGAAAAAAAGCAAGGGGAGGGAGGGACGGGTTGGGGGTTGGTGGGGTTAGCGATGGCGCTGGTGAAAGCAGCTGATGCTAAGAACTTAACAACAACAGCGCTTTCAGATGGCGCTCTGCTAAGCTGGGACAAAAATGGCGGCAATTAGAAACTTACCAACAGCGATCTCGAGAAACGCGCTACTACTATGCATTTAGCGATGGCGCCGTTTTACCTCACCAGCATCTTGCTACTTAGAGGTGGGGAACACCGCGGTCGATATTTAACAGCGTGTTTACGGCAGCGCTCTTGCTAAATATTTAAGCAGCGAGTTTACATAAAGCGCTACAACTACTTACCGGCAGCGCTCTATTTTGAAGCTATTTGCTTGCTAAGATTCAATGTATAGGCTTTTCCTAGTAGTGCGAGACCCCAAAGCAGTGAGTAATAGTCCACGAAAAGGGCTAGAATCGGCCAAAAACTGCAGTGTTGACGACCGACATGTAAGCGCCCTTGGGGTTAAATCAACCATGGAAATCACTCGAGACCAAAAATGGTGAGTTATAGTCCTGGCGGCGAATCGGCCAAAGCTGTGAGTGTTGATGGCCAAAGCGTGGCGCACCTTAGGGTTTGTCATTCGTGAAATCACCGGGACCCCAAAGCAGTGAGTAATAGTCCATGAAGCGGGCGAGAATCGGCCAAAGCTGCGAGTGTTGATGACCAACACGTAAGGACCTTAGGGTTATGCCAATCGTGGAAATCACGTGGGACCCCAAAAGCAGTGAGTTATAGTCCACGAAGCAGGCGAATCGGCCAAAACTGCAGTGTTGATGACCGACATGTAAGTGCACCTTGGGGTTAAATCAATCGTGGAAATCACTCCGAGACCCCAAAAGCAGTGAGTAATAGTCCACGAAAGCGGGCGAGAATGGCGCAAAAGCTGCGTGTGTTGATGGCCAGACACATAAAAGCGCACCTTGGGGTTCGTCAATCGTGGAA
>JAHHZJ010002182.1:0-130957 GCA_021437245.1 Aegilops speltoides
CCTCAAGGGATCCAAAGAAGGCGCAATCCACCTCCGCCGACAGTTCAAAGCGCCAGAAGTCGCCCGCCTCTCCAACCGAGCTTGCACCAAGGGCGGCACGCAGACTCGGGACAATCAAGGTCGGTGACGAAGAATAAGCTCGAGGAAGCTCCTCAAAGAGAGTTCGCTGGCTCGTCAGACGGGATCCTGAAAGGCCATGGTCAGCAAAGGGAGCGGCAAATAAAGAACTATAAGAAGGAGGGACTTACTCGTCCATGGCGAAGTAGTTCCTGTGCTTCAATGGGCGGTACGGGCGATCATCACCACCGAAAGCCTCCTTCCTCTTGCGAAGGGCCTTGAAATCTATGCGGAACCGGCCCAAGCTCGGGACGTGAGGGCTGGCGCGCGGCATAGGAGCCGAAGCATTAGGATGGCCTACATCAAGGGCACCAGCCTGAGAGGAGCGATCACGTGCCAGCTCTTGGTGGCCTACCGAAGCCTCGGGGGCTTCGGCCTTGGGAGCGGCAGGACGCGGCCCCTCATTAGCCACCACCTCGCGAGGGGCTCCGTAAGCTCTGGAGGATGACACTTCGGGAGCCCCACGCGACATCAGCAGCTCGACATGAGGCCCCCCAGCTCCAGCCAGTACTTGCCTCCCTGCAATGGCTCCTGAGGCATGGTCGGCGCGGGCGGCTGGGGGAAGGACCATAGCAACCGGATTCTCGCGTGGCCCCGCGAGGCCAGCCAGGTGCAACCCCCATTCGTCGAAGCGGGGCATCTGCTTCACGAAGTCGACCCTGTTTGTGCAAAGATACAACAGGGCGCCTGAGGGAGTCTTGAACTAGGGGGTGTCCGGACAGCCGGACTATCATCGTCCGCCGGACTCCAAGACTACGAAGATACAAGATTGAAGACTCTGTCCCGTGTCCGGATGGGACTTTCCTTGGCGTGGAAGGCAAGCTTGGCAATACGGATATGTAGATCTCCTACCATTGTAACCGACTCTATGTAACCCTAGCCTCTTCCGGTGTCTATATAAACCGTAGGGCTTTAGTCCGTAGGACACAACATACCACGCAACAATCATACCATAGGCTAGCCTTAGGGTTTAGCCTCCTTGATCTCGTGGTAGATCGACTCTTGTACTACACATACCATCAATATTAATCAAGCAGGACGTAGGGTTTTACCTCCATCAAGAGGGCCCGAACCTGGGTAAAACATCGTGTCCCTTGTCTCCTGTTACCATCCGCCTAGACGCACAGTTCGGGACCCCCTACCCGAGATCCGCCGGTTTTGACACCGACATTGTTGCTTTCATTGAGAGTTCCTCTGTGTCGTCGCCGATAGGAAGGATGCCTCGACCCATCTTCAAAGACAGTATTTTCGCCAAAGGGGCCTTGGCCGCCGGCCAAACTATCCGGCTAGGCGGTTTTCTTATGACCGCCTGTTCGGCCACTGCTCCGACAATGACTTCCCAAGTCGCAAAGCAACTCCACACCGAATTGACCGAGCTGCTTGATCCAATAGTGCTCGTCCGTCAACGAAGCTCTTGATCGACGCCCGCCTCGAGTCGCTACAAACTATAATCAGATTGGGCTTAAAACCAATCTGAGAGAGATTGACTCTCCCCAGGGCACCCACCATGTTGCAGTGGTAGAGGAACAATGCGGCGACTCTTCGCCTATATGGAAAACTAGTCACGTCCGGATTCCCGAACCCTCCATGCCGGATTTCCGCGGAGGGACGGACTTCGATCGAGCATTGAACTTAAAATCATGCATCGTTCCGGACTCACTGGATCGTGTCCAGCAATCCAAGCTTCCGAATTCGAAACTCCTCGCCCTTTAAGCCCCAATATGGGCAGGGATCCGGATTTAGTCCACCCACCCGCCTGCATATATGCGATCTATCTCTAATACGGCAAGAGCCCGCTGAAACAAGACATCATTATCGCGATTCCTCCCGTTATGGACAGATAAAGGACTACCGAGAGGAAAACGCAATCAAAATCTTTTGCAATAATTGCACGGACAAGGAATATTGAACGCCATCGGCCGTCGCAAAATTATACGCTTCACCGATCCGCGCCCATAGTACGAAAAGTATTAGGCGATGGAGAGTTTCCGAAATCGAAAACCAATTTTGGGATAATCTCGCCCCGAATACAACCCCAGTCCGCAACAAAAGGGTGCATCACACTCGTGCCCCAGATGCAAAAACCAAAAGCAAAACCCCATAAAGGGCACGAACCGCATCGAGGGATGGCTCAATGGACCCCGTAAGCTTTATAGTACAGAGGAGCCGCCCCAACACATAGCCTTCGAGCATGTTGGATATTACGGCAGTGGCCAAAGTGGCGAGGAGCTTTAGCCCCGAAAACCACTCCAACAATACCGCACGGTATCAACAATTTCGAGACCTTCGTGATCAAATAATATGCGAAAACGAATAACCGCTGGCCTCACCGAAGTCTACCAAGTAGCAACAAAGAAATCCATGGAGCGACATACAGCTATCACCTTCAACGCCAGTGATTTAACCCAAATTCGAACAGCCCGAGCACCACCAAGACCTGGTGCATGGTCCCATAGTGGACGGCCGACTTACAAAGGTCCTCATGGATGGCGGCAGCGGACTAAACCTCATCTATGAGGAAACTCTTCAAAAATGGAAATCGATTGAGCCAGATTGAGCAAAGCAAAGACAACCTTCAGAGGAATAATCCCTAGCGGAAGCGCTGCACCAAAAAAAAATCACACTCGATGTGGTGTTCGCTCACGGACAATTACAGATCCAAGAGGTCACGCTCCAAGTGGCCCCATTCAACAGCGGATACCACGCTATATTAGGACGAGAGGCATTCACAATTTTTCGCCGCACTTATTACGGGTATATGAAGCTCAAAATGCTCGCCTGGTGGAATAATCACTCGCTAGTGATCCGGACATAGCACTCGGCGCCGAAACAAGACAGCCGCACTAGCCCCGGAGGCACTATCCAAGGCCCTAGCGGCAGAAGAACTCATCAGGCTGCGCCTCACGGTAAACAGGACGATGTGATACATGATAAAGATCCAAGTCCACCTCCTTCAAACCAGCAGATGAAATAGTGAAATTCCAGTCCATCCAACGGACCCAACAAAGACGGCCTCCATTGGGGCACAATTAAACCTCGAGGTAGACGCCAGATCCGCGAATTCCTTCGGGAAAATTGGGACATTTTGCTCGCATCCTTCGGACATGCCCGAATCCCACGCAGATCGCAAGTAACATAGCCTAAACATCCTAAAAGGATTCAAGCCGGTCAAACAGGCTCTTCAACGATTTTCCGAACCCAAAAGACAAGCAATGGGAGAAGAGCTAGCCAAATTATTGGAAGCCGGATTCATTAGAGATATCAAACATCCGGATTGGCTAGCAAATCTGGTAATGGTACCAAAGAAGGACAAATCTCGCGCCTATGCGCCGATTTTAAAGACCTCAATAAGGCTTGCCTAAAGGATCCTTCCCTCCCCCACATCGACCAAATTATCAATGCTACCACAGGCACGATTCATTGTGCTTCCTCGACGATACCGCTACCATCAAATCAAGATGGCGGAAGGCACTGCCGCAACGGCATTCATCACTCCATATGGACCATTCTCGCTTCAACACGATGCCCTTCGGACTTAAAAATGCCGTGCAACATATCAGCGCATGATTCAAACATGTCCGGCTACCCAGATCGGCAAAACAATCGAGAGATACGAGACGACGAGTCGCCAAAACAAAACACGCCGAAACTCTAGTAGACGATTTGAGGCTCACATTCAACAACCTCGAGCATATGACATCGTGAATCCGAAAATGCATTTTTGGCGATTAGCCGAAAGTCTGCGGGCTTCATTGTATCCGTAGAGGAACTGAAGCAAACTCGCTAAATCCGAGCTCACAGCTTGGATATCCCAAAAGACCTCAAACAGATACAAAATTAACAGATGCGTGGCAGCTTTAAGCCGCTTTATCTCCGCCTAGGAGAAAAGGCATTGCCCTCTATCGCCTCCTCAGTGCAATCAACACTTCGAGTGGACGGATGCTGCCAACGCCGACTCGAAGAAATAAAGGCCATATTGGCAACAATCCGTCCTCGCTGCGCCTAACTGGGTGAACCAATGTTGTTATACATCGCAAGAACGCATCAAGTTGTAAGCGGTACTGCCGTCGAATAAGAGATGTAGGGCATAAATTCTCTTCAAAACCAAAGGTATTATGTATCCACTATGTTAACTCCCCGCAAGTCCTGCTACCCAAACTATCGAAGATAGCGATGCGGTGTTCATGGCATCCCTAAGTCCGACACTACTTTCAAGAGTGTTCGATAACAAGTGGCCTCCAAGTACCACTCAATGACATCATAAATAACCGTGGATGCAACGGCGCCATTGCAAATGGGCCATTGAGCTCTTACCATTCGATATAACTTACAAACCTCGCGAGCTATAAAGTCACAAGTTTTGGCTGACTTCATCGCCGAATGGATGGTTTAACTCCTAAAGAGTACGGGCGATACTCCAATTGGACTATGCACTTCGACGGCTCCAAAATGTTGGCCGGACTGGGGGCTGGCGTCGTCTTGACGTCCCCAACCGGGGACACAGTCTAATACGTACTTCAAATAATTTACACGGACTCCAACAACGCAGCCGAATACGAGGCCCTCCTACATGGTCTCCGGATGGCAATCTCCATGGGCATTCAACGCCTAGAGGTGCGCGGGTTTTCAAACCTTGCAATATCCCGAATAAACGGAGACTTTGACGCCAAGGATCCGAAAATGGCAGCATATCGCAACGCTGTCCTGAAAATGTCGGCCCGTTTGAAGGACTTGAATTCCATCACGTAGCCCGAGAAAATAACCAAGCAGCCGACGATCGCACGATCGGGCGCAAAACGTGACGCTGTCCCTCCAAATATCTTTCCCGGACGGCTCTTCAAGCCATCCGCATTATGGGAAGGGGAATCCGAAATGACAAACCGAAACAACCGCGCCAACCGGCGATTCAGCCGATGACATAACACCTTCAGCCCACGACATAATGGCAGAATTGCCCCGTGAACGGAACCATTCCTAGCCTATTCGCTTAGACAGAACTTCCTCAAGACCAAAATGAGGCCCGCCGATAGTCCGGCGATCGAAAAGCCTACAAGGTCCATGAGGGAGAACTTTATAAGAAAAGTACAACCGAGTCCTTCAAAGGTGTATCTCCAAGAGGAAGGGCGAAACCTCCTGGCTGAAATTCATGCCGACTAGGCGACACCACGCAGCAGCCCGGCCGCTGTAGGAAAGGCATTCCAGACAGATTTTATTGGTCGACGGCCCGGCAGATGCCCGTGACTTAGTCCAGAGATGCGAGGTTGTCGTCTTTGCTAATCGAGCCATATGCCGCCCACCGCCTCAAAACTATACCCATTACCCGGCCGTCATGGTCCTGGGGGCTTGGTATGGTTGGACCCTTAAAGGAGGAACCCACAAGCAAAGGTACCTATTGGTCATGGTGGATAAATTCACCAAATGGATAGAGGCCAAACCGGTCAAAACGGCAGAGTCCGGACCAGTGATAGACTTTATATCCGGGGTAGTACACCATTATGGAGTCCCCCTTAGCATCATCACCGACAACGGCACGAACTTCACGGCCGATGAGGTTAAGTCATGGTGCAAAAATATGGGCATCAAGCTCGACCACGCTCGCCTATCACCCTCAAACCAACGGTCAAGTGGAACGAGCAAATGGTCTAATAATGAGCGCATTAAACCCGCACTAGTGCGGCCACTTACTAAATCGACACGACCGGGTTGAGGAGCTCGACCAGACTGGGGCTGCGGACAACACCCAACCGTATTTCACCGGATTCACACAATTTTTATGGTATACGGCGCAGAGGCAGTCCTGCCTCGCGACATTATTCATGACTCACCTCGAAAAGCGCATGTACAATAAAGAGAGGCCGAGGTGGATCGGCAGGACAGCTTGGATACATTGAGGAAGAACGCGACGCCGCCAAGGCTCGCTCCGCGATTCTATCGCCAGCAGTTCAAGATATCAAAGCAGAGAAGTACGGGCCAAGACTTACAACGCTGGCATTAACTAGTTCTACGCCCACGGACAAGAAAAGGACAAGCTCAAGCCCAAATGGGAGGGACCCTTCATTATTGATCAAGTCCTCGACCGCAGAGCATACCGCCTACAAAATGCTTCGATAACCGACTCGAGCCGAACCCATGGAACGCAGCCCGCCCCTCAAGATTCTATGCGAGCGCCGACTAAGAGTTCATCCCTTCCTTCGCTCAAATTTTACACTTCAGCTTGTCTTTTGTTTCTCTTTCTTCCCTAACCTTTTCACTAAAAAGCCCTCAAGGGCCTACTTCCGCATTGTTCACAGACACTTGATGTGCCATCCACACTCATTATACCGGGGCTTCTTTTCCGAAGCTCAATTATAAGGGCTTTATGCCCGAGCACATGTGTCAAGCTTCCACATGTACCTTTTACTCACCATTATATGCATCGATATGACTTAAGTTTTGGCCAAGCTTAGGTTGCTCGCCTCTGGCTTACTCCCTACGTTCCCGATTGTTCGGCTAGGAGGTAAAGGAGCACCTCTGCGATTGTTATCACTGGTCACCGGATGTGTACTCGACTGGTGAAGCCGAAAGCTAGCGTCTTAAGGGAATATTCGGTCGCTGACTTGAAAGATGATTTTTACCTACTTATTTATCTACCCCTGATGTTTTTCTGCTTTTGTAGTCCCGACATGCACTTTAGGGCATGCCTCCAGTGAAAGGAACCCTTAACGAACTATTCTCCCTCGAAGATGTTTCTTACTAGCCATGTAATATAACATAACTAGTTGGGCACTTGTCCGATAAAGCACTAATGACCCCTACACCGGTCTCCATGCATACTCCGGTTGTTTCTTAACCAAAAGGTATTCGAACTCGCCCGACTCTAGGGTCCCGAGGTTGAAGCTTAAAAGGTCGGCAAAGACAAGCGATCTACAATCCGCTAGAAGGCATTTCACATGTCATTTTAAAATACATTGTCAAATTTATCGATTGTATTCCTCCTCAATCCCGCCTAATAGGCTTTCTAACTTACAATTCCGCTGGGAAAATTTAGCAGCCAACTCTAATCGGTTGTATACTAAACTCACAGGATCTCCTTCCCATCGGGCCCCACCGTCCAACTCTCGCCATGTGGTTGTGATCCGCTTCTTGTAACGCGCCTTCACCATGGCCCAAGCCTCCTCGGCACCTTGACAAGAAGTTTAAATCTTTCACAAACGAAGCGCCGCACGCCGACTCAAGCTTCTCTCGCAAGCTCCCCATGGCCCTGTAGGGAGAGGGCTGGCCATAAAGCCCGGACGACGCCGCCATTGCTCGCCGAACTCGCTCGAGCAGCTTGCAACAGCTTCGGTAAGTTGATCACCCGCTGATATGGGCATCTCTTCCGCAGAGCGATTCGTGAGTATACCTACACGACACATCATGTCAATTTACTTCTTCGCCGAACTCTTCTTTTTAAAGGAGTCCGCCAAGCACTTACTATAAATGCCGCGATTTAAGCCGCTGATTCTCCTTAATCGAGCCGACAGCTCGGCTCGAGCGCCTTTCAGCTCTTCTCCGAGCTTGGCGTTGGCATCCTGGAGCTTGTTCCTTTCCTGCTGCACCCTATTCAGCACCCTCTCGCCGGCCTTTAGCTGGCGCAGTAATTCTTGCCGGTCCGGATCTTGTCCGGCGGCACCTAGAATGTCATTATTAGACTTGCCGCATGCCACACAAAGACTTATATTTATTAATAAAAATGTGTTACTGTGAGGGGTCTCGCGCTCCTCCTGGGCAGTTAGCGCGCCTCAAGTGGGCCTTGCATTCTTGCAGCTCCCGAGATAGTGGGCATTCTTCTCAGAAGAGCTGCGTTTCAAATGATCCTTAAATCGCTTAACGGAACTACTTTAAGTCTCGGGGCTATGGTATATATATAACCATTAAAATTTTCTTACCCGTATGTCTTTACGCATCGCCCGTGGCTCTAGTAAACCGCCTTGAGCAGCACGGAGGTGCGCGCCCCTGCGCTAAAGGCGCCCAATGCCTCAGGAGAAGCACGCTTCACGAATACTCGCCCGCGGCGCCTGTGGTTCATGGCGCCTCCACCTCAGATTTAGTGGCGACGGTCGGCCAAGATCCTCCATTGGAGGAGTATTCAGCCCGCGCCTTGCACTTGCCTCCCCCTCCTGACCAGGCGCTGGAGCCTGGCCGGTATAGGCTGGATTGGCAACCTCTACGCCCGCAGTCCGGCGGGCGCCTTTTCTCCTATAAAGGATCATGAGCACTCAGACGTTTCCTAGGAACGTTGCTCTGAATATTCAAAATACGAGCTATACCTTTGCGGTGACGTTTCAGTCCGTACCGCGCTCCTTTTCCGCCTGCTGGTCCGGACTGACGTTTGTTGGTCAGCCGCCGCGGGCTCGGCTTCCCGCCTTGAAGGTGCTTCCTGCAAACACCATCGTTCACGAAGGTCAGAAATGGGCAAGGAAGAGACAATGGTGTCCAAACCTCGGTCACAATCACCTAGGAAGCCGGATATAGTCCGGGGTAGTCCGCCGTAATGGCAACCAAAGCATTGTCCATGCTGAGCTGGTAAAACACCCCGTCGATCAACTCCACCTTGATATCCGGATCCTCTTCGGAGGCCGGATCCAGGATCTTCTCGATCCTCTGCTGCGGAGCGGACTTACCATGTCCTCCACATCCGGCGTAGTTCCCGCGCCAAGACATAATGTAAGAAGCCTAAACTTCGAAAGCATGGGTTGAGCCCTTAAAAATGTTCGCTTACCCAGCTTCTAGGGTTGTTCATGGAAAACCCATTCAAGGGGTTCGTTCGAAGGAAATCCTCCTTTTCCCCCTTGTACAGGCCGGACAGATCTCGCACCAGTCCTCGGTCGAATCCGTCCTTATGCGGCCGTGGCGGGTGGGGTCATCCTCCCGCTGAAATCCCACATGGGTGGCCTCAGATTGCAAATGGTTGTACTTCAAGATGATGTATGTTGCCATGACTCCAATCATGGTCAACCCGAATGGGCCAAGAATCTTATTCGCCCATCGTAATGGACGCCTTGTCTTCCTCCAAACGGGGCTCATGGCGCCAATGAGGCGTTTTCAGAGGAGCAAAGATCAACTCAGAGGCCAATCCGGACTGGGTCCGCAGCGAGCATCTTCTATATAAACCACTCCGAAGGCCAGTCTTCGGACGCCTTCTTTGGGGTACCGGATGGGTATCCGGTCCCGGCAATGCGCCATATTTCGGCGCCACCCACTTGATAAATGGATCCCTCATGAGAATGGGGTACGAGGCAGAACAGCCTCTTGCATAGTGCGAAATGGGGCTCGATGCCCAGGAATAGCTCGCAAAGAGCTACATAGCCCGCGATATGCGTGATGAGGCGGGCGCAGTGATGGAGCCGAGTACGAGAACTCAGAGCCCATGGAGAAACGGATGTATTGGAAACCGAGTCCCCTTATCGATAGGGGATGAAGCATACCCGCCCCTTTGTTGTGACTTGGGGTAGCCTCCCTTGCTTCCCACCTTGGTAGGTGGCCAGCCCGGTTCAACCGGGACCATGAAGGCCGGAGGAGATATCCCCACTTGGAGCTTCACTAGCTCGCAGAGGAATAGAGCACCTCCTCCAATCCTGGCGGTGGGCTGGAGCGCGAGTAGAGGAGCCGCCACGACGATCCATGATGGAATGGATTCTTAGGTCAAGGGCGCTCCGATGAAGTATTCGCGGAAGGAAGATGATGTGGTTTGGATCTAGATTTTTGCCTCTTTTGTAGGCGGATGACTCGCACGACTAGGGGGTGAAACATAAAAGACACCCTGGCTTTTCGCATTTGTGCGACGCGTGGAAGAAGGCATTATTGGGCGTAGAAGCCAAGAAGCACAGTATTTATGATGAAGCCGACTTAATCGCTCGCAGTACATGGTACTTGAAGGGAGAACCCGCCTTGCAACGCCGAAGACTATATACGCGCTGGACTTATCATCATTGAAGCCTGGTTCGGGGGCTACTGAGGGAGTCCTGAACTAGGGGGTGTTCGGACAGCCGGACTATCATCGTCCGCCGGACTCCAAGACTACGAAGATACAAGATTGAAGACTCCGTCCCGTGTCCGGATGGGACTTTCCCTGGCGTGGAAGGCAAGCTTGGCAATACGGATATGTTGATCTCCTACCATTGTAACCGACTCTGTGTAACCCTAGCCTCTTCCGGTGTCTATATAAACCGGAGGGCTTTAGTCCGTAGGACACAACATACCTCGCAACAATCATACCATAGGCTAGCCTTAGGGTTTAGCCTCCTTGATCTCCTGGTAGATCCACTCTTGTACTACCCATACCATCAATATTAATCAAGCAGGACGTAGGATTTTACCTCCATCAAGAGGGCCCGAACCTGGGAAAAACATAGTGTCCCTTGTCTCCTGTTACCATCCGCCTAGACGCACAGCCGGGACCCCTACCCGAGATCCGCTGGTTTGACACCGATAGCCCATGGCGGACGCTGCCAGAGAGGGTCGCCATCAGACCTGCAGACCTTCTTCTGTCTCAGCGCGAGATCCCTTCCCGAGCCTCATGCAGTCCTGACGACCGAGTAAGCCCACATTGGGCGGGAATGGCGCTGGAGAGGAGTGATGCGACGCTGGAGGAACTCCTTCACCACCCGGGGTGCCATCACCCCGAGCTCCCTCAGCCTGCCGAAGTGATGCCAAGTGAAAGCAAGATAAGGGCTCGTGAGCTCCTCGTGACCCCAACCAAGATTGGGAATAGCAGGCAGCGTCGGGTGCGCAAGCAGGGCGCTAGGCACCCAACGTCCACATACAGCCACCGCTCCCGGAACCCGCTCGCGGAAGGTGGGAGGCCAAAATTGATCCTCGAGGCGGCCGTCTCCAGCACGGCCTAGAAGCTCACGCATCCCGAACACCGAGAAGGGTCAGACAAGCGCAGAGAGAAGAAGTGGTGCAGAAGGGCAACGGAAGGAGGAATCCCACCATGGCCTCGCAGACGAAGGCGAAGACAGCAAGCAGAGTAATGGATTGGGGGCCAAGATGCATCATGTGGATCTGGTAATGGGAAAGCACCGCATTGAAGAAGGCGAAAAAGGGGGAACCAGGCCCGCCCACTAGGCGCAGGCAAAGAATCGGACCTCCGTGATGATCCTATTGAAGGGGGCGTGGGACGCGGGCCAGACCGTCGTCTTCCCGCACTCATTGAAGCTGGTGGCAAGCGCGGAGCAGACCTTCTCCAAAGCTTCCAGATTGAGTATAAGTGACTTGTCGACGGCGGGAGTAGCCGCCGGAGGCGCGCTGGGCGAAGGCGCAGGTTTCTTCCCCTTATCCTTTTTCGCTGGCGCCATGGCAATGGAAATGGGAGAAGAACTCAAGATGGATCGGAAGCGGAAACAGAGGCTCGAGGAGGAAAAGGGAACAAGAAGCGCGCAGGAAGCAAAGGGAGGATAACTATGTACAAGCCTCGTGGCTGCCTAGCCAGGCGCATAATGAGGAAGCGTGGGGAAGCGGAGACGCCCACGTCCAATCAACCACCACGCGGCGCCCAAGGCCGTAGGCTGATGGGGCCCGTGGCGCTCCGCACTTGCCCCTTCGCTTCTCCGCTGAGCCAAGTCTGAGTGTGCCTTCGGCCCGGGGGCTATTGTCGGCGTTCTAGGAAAGGGGGTCTCCAGAGTTGCCTGCCTGCGGCCTGCGGCGTGGCTCAAGTGGTGGCCCAGTACTGTCCATCTTCATCAGCACAAGACTCAAGACCCTCGGGAGGGGCCAAGCCTCGTGGGGCGGACGACAGAAGACCTCTTCAGGAGCGGCCTTGCTAGGCAGGCTCGCGAGGAAGCGGAGAGATCAAGGCATGGTACCTCGCGAGGTGCTCGTGACGCAAGCCATGACGATCAAGACCAGGCAGCGCCAAAGGGCGCCGCCTCACAAGAAGGTCCTTGTTTCCTCTTTGGTGCAAAGGGGGCAAGCACAGGCGTGGGGTACCGAGGCATCAGGCAAAGCTTGCCATTTCAGTGCAAAGAGACCACGACCAGCAGAGCAGCAAGATGGAGGTCACTGTGGAGCCCAAGACGGTGTCATCACTCGTGCCTTTGGCAGCCGAAAGACCAACTTTAGTCAGGATAACTTGTACTAGATGTTCCCCTTCAAAATGGCCGTTGTTGGCGCCCTTCCTGCTCAATATTTTGGAAGAGGACCGGGGCCTCTATAAATAGGACTAGCCACCACAGAGGAGAAGGGGACAATCGGATAGAGTGCTCATTAGACCGAGAGGCAATCGAACTCACCCAAGCAGTTCATCACACCAGCTTAAGAACACATCTCGCGAGGCTATTCATCCCTTGTACTGTCCATCATCAGCCCCTGAGGCAATCCACCACACCACACACTGGAGTAGGGTATTACACCACAACGGTGGCCCGAACCAGTATAAGTCTTGTGTCCGTCGTGTTGTTCATCGTTTTAGCTTAGATTCTTGTGAGGCGATCGGACGTGAAGTGGTAGGGGAAGATCTTCGTGCGCACCCCAGAGTCTGACATCCGACACACGAGATATTGTTCATCTCCACCGTCGACCCCCTCCAGCCTCCATGGGCTACTGTTCATCCACCGTCGACCTCCTCCAGCCTCCACCTGCGATTGTTCATCCATGGGCTCCTGTTCATCCAGCCTCCACCGCACGCTACTCCACCGGCTACTGTTCAACCACCCCTCTCCACGGGCTCCTATTCAACCACCCCCCCACGGGGCTACTGTTCATCCACCCCTCCACCGTCAACTATTCATCCAGCCCTCCATGGGGTCGTCCTGTTCATCCAGCGCTCCACGGGGGTCCTGTTCATCCAGCCCCAACCGGCTCGATCGATCGGGGTCCTGTTCATCCAGAGGCAACACCACGGGGTCCTGTTCATCCACCCTGACCCGCAACGCTCACTATTCATCCATAGGCAGCATCGATTGGCTTCAGTTAGCAACAGTAGAGAAGGAATCGATTGATCGGGTTCAGTTAACAGCCATCGACCGACCTCTCGGGTTCAGTAACGCGTAGCCAGCTGCAGTGCAATCGCTCGAGTTTAGTTAGAACCCAACGCCTCACTCGGTTTCAGTTAGAGCCAATGCCTCACACACACGTGCGTACGTGTACGAGAGAAACGCGCATCACTCGGCCCCCAACCACCCACCGTAACAGGGAACTCGCCGAAATTTACCTCGCCCTTGCTTCTACCACGATTTTTTCCGTCATGGATGGCCCAAAGAATGTCATTTAGCTGCGTCTCCGGCCCGCCCAGGACAAAAGGCCCATTTTCTGTCATGATTTTTTGTCATAGAAGTAGGAGCCCACCACATCTACGATGATACCGGGTTTTGTCACAATTATCGTCATAGAAGTGTCAAAAGAATGACAGAAAAAAATTGTTCGGCCCAAAATGTCACGGATGTGTCTTTTTTGTAGTGATGTCCACAAAATATGGGATCAAGTGGAGGCAGTTGGCAATGTAAAGTTGTTCAAACTTTGATCTGGACAGAGAGGGTTTTGGGGACTATGATCAAGTTATATTGTTCTCGAACTTGTGCAATCTGGTCTCGATGAATAATTAGACCACTTGAGCATGTGTACCAAGTTTGAGAGCATTTGGACATGTTTGGCAATAAAGTTGCTCAAACTTCAAAATGGACAGAAATGGTTTTGAGGGGTTTTCGTGATGTTACCCTATTCTCCAAGACATGATACTTGTCAAGATCATCAAATATTGCATTTGTGCCATGGTATAATTTACTTGGAATTTTTAGAGAATGTTACCTTTGTAAATATTAAAAAAATTGAAATATCCAGGAGGGTTTTTTGATGGTTTTGACCAATATTTTGAAAATTGAAATGTGTTGAAACCCTTATATACGGAAAATATATGTCCACAAAGTGTCCCTAAATTTTCTCAAATATTTTTGAAAATTTAAAATAATTTTTTCCTCTTAAAGACTATTTCCGGCCTAAAGAAAAAAGCCTTGAAATAAAATAACGAAATAACTTTCAAAATAATATTTTTGTGTTTTTAGGGAGTCCTATATCTAATAGGACTCAAATATAATTTTGAAAGATTTTTCACATCCCAGATTAAGTACTTGTAGTTCAAGCCTTAACTCAGGTTTTTTTGGAAAACCTAATTTAGAAAATACTTTTTGGCCGAATTATTTTTGAAAGAAAATATTATGCTGTCCTATACACGTAACATGGTCATTGGGAAAAGTTTTCAATCAATGAGAGGGATTATAACAGTTGGAGGATTTATTTGATTTTTAGAGCACCTGCAAACAATAGTCAAAATCCAATCAGAGCAAAGTCCAAAACACTCAAAAGTTTTCGTCAAACCACATTTTATCATGATTTATTAGCTTAAGTGTTGTGGCATGAAAATCAGGGTGTAATAGACCTACCCCTTATCAGAATCTCGTCCCCGAGATTCCCAAACTAATCAGGGAAAGGAATACGGAAACTTAGATGTGGGGTAGTCATCACGTCCTCATACTGCTTCTGCTTCCAAGTGGTGCTCCACTGTACCTTGAAGCACTTGATGGTGTGGCTTCATGTATAGAGTTCTGTTTGATCCAGGTTGCTAATGGGTTTCTTGCGGTAGATTAGATCGGGCTGGAGGCCGATGGCTTGGTGATCGATGTCCTTGTAGAGATCTGTCTAGTTAGGAAGTTGGAAACATTTCCGGAGTTGTGTCGTGTGGAGAAACTTGTGCACAGTGGGTAACTTAGGTGGTAGCTCCAACTAGTAGCCGTTTACTCTTCATCTTGCGGTGATTTTGGAGGGGGCGATAAATCTTGGGTTGATCTTTCCTTTGGCATGGAAATGCTTGGTTCCATTGAGAGGAGTGGTTTGCAGATACGCACGGTCTTCGACGAGGAATTTCACTTAATGACGATGGTGGTTGGTATAGTTCTTCCTCCTTTACATGGCGGTCTTCAGATGTTCCCTATCCAGCTGAACGGTTCTTCTTCCATCTTCGAGTAGGGAAGTAGGTCACCAAATAAAGATGACAACCAACTTGTCCAAATACTCCATGAAGACTTGTTCATGGGGTACATAAAGTGGGATGGGGCATTGATGGTAGTCACGGCTGAGTATTGGCCAAGCTATTCTCTATCTAGAGCCAAAGCCTGTGGTCATGATCTGACCATGTTGTGGCTTGGTAGGGCTTAAGTGTTTCAAGGATTCTAGGGTGCGAGTGAGCATTTGTCATCTTATCCTTGAATACAGTTTCTGAGATGCCAATTGTTCTATCACGTCATATTACCGCAATAATCATCCCGTATAGGTCAACTCCAATCATCACTCATGCTATTCATATCCCCATGGCTCCAGAGAGGAGGTCTTAACAAAATCATACATTTCTACTATCCCTAAACTCATGTGTATGGCAATCCCCATGTAAAAATCCATGGGTAGAACATACAACTGCCAAACTTGAATTAAACATGACAATCCAAGTGCTCGGGTATTCTTCCAAGGTCCAAGATATTGCATCTCTATCCTAAGGAAACACGTCGTATTCCAATCCAAGATCTTGTTTCCTTACTACGAATCAACTCCAACCGCCCATTAACTTCCATCAATCACTACATAATCCATTAATTGTACAAATCCAATATCTATGGTGTTCCACATGATCTACTAATGTCCTACAATCCGTGAACACTTGAATGGGATATCTTTATTATAGTAATTCCACCAATTCCCATTATCGGGGTCAAGTAAACTCCAAGGTCAGGATTATATAGGTCCCTAAATATACTCCGACAATTAATCCAATCTCCTAGTTTATTGTTCACCGAGAAACATGGTATCATAGTCTAAATCCAACTTACACTGAACCATGTAGACTTACTCAGCTAGACTCCTCTAGTATAGCCTATTTAATCCAAATCTCATGTCCAACGAGAAATCATACATGTTTCCCCTAAGTCATCATCATAATGTCAACTATCCCCTATCAATATCCCCTGGTTAAGAAAAATCACTATACCTTCAAGAATTCCAGCTTGCGATCATAATTGTCCTACTAAATCCAATTTACTCGGGGGAAAAGAAAGTTTTGCTGCTCTACTAACATGATCCCACCAAGTTCATCTACCACCATGAAAGCCTCATAACCCACCAAACTCTTAGATAATTCCTCAAGGTCACTGATATAAACTCATCAAATCATTCGTTTATCTATCCCTATATCCTCAAATTGGTCTTCCCCATGGCATCGCCAGTTTTTGTGCTATATTAGCATGATAATGTGCTCATTCACTATGTCTAGTAGTTCCATAATGAACCCAGTGTTGAGCAAGGTTACAGATGTTTTACTTGTTCTCTTGCAATTCTATGGGTTAAGAACATGGTTAAGGATTTGACTTGGGGTATATCTTGAAGTCTCGAAGGGTATAGGGATGGGTTTCTAATCTTGAGGGGTAATCATAACTCTACGGGGGTGCACTTGGTCGAGGAGGCCGTAGCAAATGTCTTCAGTGCTAGTTGGTTGCTGAGGTGGAATCCTAGGTGCATCATGTCTTGCTGGTCTTTAGTTGATGAGAGGGATGACGGGAAAAGGAGCATAAAGGAGGGGAATGCCTAAAGGGGTTCTACAAAGGATGTCTTCTTAATATGGACGAGGGGTTCTCGGACAAAGTAGTCCTTTTTTGCCTCCTAAGGCATCAAGTGTTCTATGTAAGCAATCCTTTTTGCAATGACATAACAAGGCATAGTAGAGGCCCAACCTGTTAGTTTTGTTGATGACAACATCGATACCAAGAGCAGGGGATGAAGGGAATCATTTTCCTGCTCACTATAGTAAGGCGGACCAACTGGCGAGGTTCTCATCCGCCGGTGGTTGCCGATACAACAATGGTAGCGACAAAGTTACTCTATTAGCGATGCATATCATGATCTTGCATATCCTATGCCCTGATCGTTGCATGGTAAGGTTGCATCATCTAGGAGCAGTGTCAAGGGTGTCACCATCTTTTGAGTCTTGGTTTCCTAAATCCTTGAGAAGGTGTCTTCTGTATTGTGGTGTCGCCAAACTTCTATTCAGAAGATGTGGGTAAATGTTTGGCAAGGTGTCTTCCTTCTAAGCTATCCACGAGGATTTCAAGGAATCTAGCGGTTAGGGGCATAAGGGTACTAGCGACCATTACAAAAAGTTTTGAGGGAGAAGAGATCAATAAGGAAAATATATCTTTAGTTTTCAAAAAATTCGAAGGAAAGAGAAGTATAGATAGTTTTTGAAACTAAGGGATAGTTTTGGAAATAGTTTTACCCTCACTAATGACCATGCTAACTAAGGCTTCCTACAGTCAGGATGGCTCTGATACCAGCTTTGTGGGGACCCCAACTCATAAGTCGTGATCACCGAATGCCCATGTACAGTGATCACAGAGATCAATGCTCACTGAACACACAGAAGTAGAATAACAAGAGTCTTACATGCAATACATACCGTTTTACCCAAATTTGACCTTTATGGCCAAGTCTTCATAAACTCGCAGCAGGAACCTTCAACCATAACATGAACCCATGGCATTTGCCTTAACCCAACAAGCATTCTAACTGGGAAGCGTCCTAGCTCGCATGTTCATCCCCAAGGTGCTCTTCATTAGCCTATTCTTTCATGCCTGGCCAATAAAATAACCAGGGGCAAGCCAATGAGTACTTTGAATGTACTTGCAAGTAACCCAACTTTCGGAACAAGGTACAACAATGCATGATATAGCACTATGTAGGTAAATTTGCAGGAAGCTAGTTTTGAGTGCAATGACATGTCCTAACAACTTGTAAGACATGCATCATGAGAATTCAAGTAACAATGAGGACACGTTACATTTATCAACATAAATAGAGTTGGAAACAATCCAACTTAATCATCATGTCAAGTCTTTTGATGTGACCTAGGTAGTTCTTACCACTTATCCATACACACTCACCAGTTTTTGTAAACATGTGGACATAGCCCAAGAGCGATTTTCCAATTGTCCTTGACTGTGGACATGGCTATTTGAATACTTTTACACTCCGCAGAGGTTGCACACATTACCCACAAGATCCGGGGATCCTCCGTGTCATCCACGACCCGCGGTACCTCAAGTAACCGGGGTAAGCACCCGATCACTACCTGTCCCTAGACACCACCAACATGGAGTCCACTTTTATTTGGTGGAGCCACGCTCCCATATTCATCACATAGCACAAGCACGAGGGTACCAACGGTGTGTCCGGTGCCCTATGAAAACAGTCATGGCCGCCCTACCTAGCACGACCCCGTCCAGAGAGTGACCACGCCACTCTCGTCACTAGTAATTCGTCCTCCATGCTAGCACAGACTACGTAATCAATAGTGCCCTTTCCCGTATAAGGGTAGAGTGGTTGCGCATGTAAGGTTGGAGTAACGGTCGCAACTTAAACAATTCCATTTTGAAAACAACACACTCACTTGCCTTGGTACACCACTTCTTTATCAAGTGTTTACCTAACTCAACATGTCCCTCGGGTATTAGCGGCACCCAACGGGGTTTTCAAAAAGCCTTTAAAATACTTTTGTTCCCATCACCATGCATATATCCCATCCCACATGCGTAGCAACTACTTTAGCATCCTATCTACTCCCACCCGCATAACCCTCATAGGAAGGTAGGGTCAGGAAAAATGCAAGTATCAACAAGGAAGTAACGGAGGCCAACCACCAAAGTGGTTACCACCTCATCATGTTTCTGATGCAACAATAATAAAGTGCTATATGACATGCATAAAAAGTGTTTCATAGGCATGCTCAAAGGGTTGCTTGCATGGCTTAACAAAGTCTTCGAGGTCTTCATATATCTCTGGTCCAACTCTGAGTACTCCATCTACTTTGTCAACTATCGTCGAAAGCAATCACAATAAGCAACACAACAAGGCAAAAACAAAATTGCTCTAAAAATGTGAGTTGTTCTTTTCTAGGAAACCTCTGGTCATACGAAAATGACCAAACTGGTTTCATTGGAAGTAGATCAATGGATACTTATGAGAATTTCAACATGAAGAATTAGAGGGATTTATGGATTTCCAAGAAGTATACAGAAATATTATTTTAAACAATGATCATAGGCACCCATTTGACAAGGAATGATTTTAGAAGCATCTAGGAGTTGGCTTCACTAGATTTGGAGTTGAAATGAATTTCCTAAGAATTTGCAAAGTTGGCTATACATGGAGAAATGGACCAATATTTCATGTTACCTATAAAGTATTGGGAAAAATGTTCACAAGCTAAGTTTTGAACTTATAAGTGTCTAGAAATTCGAATCGTGGCATTTGGATCAAAAATGGGCTCTCTGTGCTTTTCTGAATTTTATCATAGAAATGGAAAAATGGGATTTCATAAATATTTGTGAAGAAAAGCTTTCTAGAAAAATGTTCAAACAGCTCAATGAGATTGAGCATGAATTTAGGAACCACTAGAAATTTGAATCGTCAAGTTTCGAGTTAATCTGATTTCTTATGGATTTATAAGTGTATAGAAAATGAAAAACAAAAGGATTTACCTAAATGGGTTGGATCTGGGCAATGGCAGCACGCACAGGCGAGGTTTAGCGGCAGGATGACACTAGGTCGACCCAGCGGCTCAGCCGCACAGGCGCAGGGGCCACGTCGGATGCTGCTTCGCGAAAATACGCCTTCGCGTGGGAGTGGTGGTAAGGGCGGAAGCCGTCTCCACTTAAACATGTGGGTCCCGCTGCCGGTGTCGCTAACCTACTGGGTCCACCCGCAGGGTCACCTCCCTTCTCCCGCCCGCGACAGAGGAGGTAGAGGCCTTGTCGGCGGAAATTTCTGGCGGCCCTGACCACCTCCCTTGGAGCTCGGCCCACCGAAGTGCTCAAGGGACTGGGCCGCATCCATCCGTAGGTGGCATCGTCTCCAAGGAGTGCCGGGTCAGGCAGGCCATCGGCCGCGGCTGATGAGGACGACAATGATGGCGGCATCGGCGCTACGGGGTATGAGTGTAGGGGAAGAAGACGCGGAAAGTTCCGTTGTGTCGAGGGGGTATCCCAATTGAGAAATGAGGGGAGAAGGAGGCCTTGCTCGCGGTAATTTGAGCGGAGGTCGACGAGTCGGCTCCGGCCATGGGGAGGCGGTGGAGCAGCTCTGGGGAGGAGTGATTGGTCTGGGAGATACATGGGGTAAGAGAGCGTGAATGGAGACGAGGGGACACCCGGGGAGAGCCTTCTATGGCGAGGCGTTGGTGCACCATGGGCGGCGTCCACGGCCACATCCTAGGCGATGCAAGCGACCAAATCGGTGTTCTGGATTGTGTCCAGGTTGCTCGTGGGGGTCGTCCAGGTCGAGGGGGAGAGAAAGGGGAAGCAAGGCACTCTCCAGGAGGGGCCCCAAGCTCGTGCGCCCACTGGACAAGCTGGGCGGCACTCGGGCATGCTTGGGAGGGCAAGAGGAGAGAGGGGGAGGAAGGGGACGGTAGGGTGGCATGTCCCGGACGCCGAGGCGTCCTCGGGATAGATGTGGGGGAGGCCCTAGTTGGTCGGGGGCGTCGGGCAGGGTGCAGCTACAATGCGGGAGCGCACTATAGTGCGCTCCAGATGGCGTGTGTGGCTGGCATGGCCATTGTTTAGGTAATGTGGGCGCGACCATTTGTGTCTGGTAGTGCTAGGGGATAGTAAAGATGTGGGGAGGGTCATTGGATGCTCTGGAGACACACTGGAAGAGGGGTGAGGTAAAATGGGAGAGGAAACAGTGCTATCCAGGTGTGAAAAATGAAGCTTTCACCCCCAAATAATTGAGCTGGGGTTGAGTGGAAGCTACTGGAGGTGGAAGGGGTCTCGGGCAGGCTCTGGTAAAAATTTCAACTAAAGGGGAATTCATTTGGGGCTCCAAATAGTGATCACAAAAATGTGGCAGTATGTGATTGATGTTGTTTTGGGCAATCAAATGAATTCCACTTGACATGAGAATTAATAGGATCAAGTGGAATATAGATTTAAGGTGGATCACCAAGTTTTAGTCCATTTGGAGAAAGTTGCCAATGTAACTTTTGCAAACTCTAGAAATCAACAGAAATGGGTTTTCCAAGATTTAGCCATGCAAAACTTTTCTCCTTGATGCACCACTTGGTGTAGTCTCATCATTTGAGGATTTTAACACGTCCACAAAATTTGGTATCAAAAGGAAGTAGATGGAAATGTAAAGTTGTTTAAACTTGGCTCTGGACAGAGAGGGTTTTGGGGCACTTGGATCAAGTTATATTGTTCTTCAACTTGTGCAATTTGGTCTGGATGAATAGTTAAACCACTTTAGCATGTGTACCAAGTTTGGGAGCATTTGGACATGCTTGGCAATGTAAAGTTGCTCAAACTTCAAAATGGACAAAAATGGGTTTGAGGGGTTTTGGTGATGTTATCCTACTCTCCATGACATGATACTTGTCAAGATCACAAAATATGGCATTTGTGACATGCTAGAATTTTCTTGGAATTTTTAGATAATATTTCCTATGTAAATATTTCAAAATCTTGAAATATCCAGGAAGTGTTTTTGAGAGTTTTGACCAATATTTTGAACACGACCATGTGTTCAAACTCTTATAGATGGAAAATATATGTCGACTGAGTTTCCCCAAATTTTCTCAAATATTTTTAAACTTTAAATATTTTTTACCTATTAAAGACCAGTTCTGGCCTAAAGAAAAACCCTTTAAATAAAATAAAAAAATAACTGTTAAAATAATATTTTTGTGGCTTTAGGGAGTCCTATATGTAATAGGATTAAAATATATTTTTTGAAAGATTTTTCACATCCCAGATTAAGTACTTGTAGGTCAAGCCTTCACTCAGGGGTTTTTGGAAAACCTAATTTAGAAAATATTTTTGGCCAAATTATTTTTGAAAGAAAATACTATTCTATCCTATACACATGGCATGATCGTTGGGCAAAGTTTTGGGTCAAAGAGAGGGAGTATAAAAGTTGGAGGATTTATTTGATTTTTAGAGCACTTGAAACAACAGACAAAATCCAATCAAAGCAAAGTCCAAAACACTCAAAAGTTTTTGTCAAGCCACATTTTATCATGATTTATTAGCTTAAGTGTTGTGGTTTGAAAATCAGGGTGTGACAATAAAATTCCCTCAATTTTAATTCCTTGAATTTAAACATGATGCATGATGCTCACTGATGCAACTATTTACAATCATCAATCTAGGGCTGTGTAAACTCACCCCCACTACACAAGAATCTCATCCCAAGATTCAAGACGTGGGGTAAGAAGACAGAGGGGACATGGAACGGACACATTCTTCAAAATCCATTGCATTCCTCGAGGTTGTTGATTTATTGCATCATGTTGATCTTGATGTCTTTACTTTTGAGATCTTCACACCACACAACGATGACAAAAAGAAACTCTGCAGGAATCGACCTTCTTGAAGATCAAGCAACTCATGATCAACTCAAAGAGTTAGACGTTCGAAACATCTCTCGAGTTGAAACATAGAACTCACATCAGGGGGAAGGAAAGAAATAGATGATGAAGGTTCAATTTGGTAGGCAAGAATTCCACGCTTAAAGAAGATGGTACTTTAAGTATCAAAGTAGCAAGAAATAATTGCCATGATTCCATAACGGAACACCTTGGGGAGGTGACTCGTAGAATTCTTCCCATAAGTGGCAAAAAGAATTAATTTTGATATAGAGATCATTGAAACTCTTCATACCAGCCTAAGGCAATAATCGTTTGAAGGAGTTTGAAGAAATGTCATACTCAGTTCTAGCTATCACGATCACATTTAAAAACATTAACATGGCCATCAAGTATAGGTCGGACTTCGGGGCACAAACATCCATAACGAACACTTTTAGAAAAAGTTGCATGAAATCCTCATAGAGAAGATGGACAATTGCTCATTCAAGATACTACAATAATAGATCTTTTGGCTAGGTGTGTAGGCCAGAACATCAACCTTGCCAGAACCTACATCATAGATCTTGGACAAGTTCTAACCATCATATCTGCCAGAGATTCAGATCTTGTCTGTAACAAAATAGTTCAGACAGCATGTTTGGAAATGAAAGTTTGCAACGAAATTAACGAGATGACGTTGCAAGATTATCAGGAAATGGACTATGGTAGTAAGCTCCAAAACATGAGTTGGTTCTGCTACACACATCTAAACACACTGTCCCAGACAAGCATGACCACATAGTAGTCTTATGATAAAACACTACCAAGTTTTGGTAGGGAACCATCATTAATGAAATCTAAATCTCCACGCATGGAAGTCCAAAGTATTAATCTTAGAACAAACTCCTTTATCTTGAACAAATCAATCAGTGGCTTGGTGTGCTAGGGAATACATACGGATTTAAGATGATAAATCTATCAAACCATAGAATACTTCGCGCATGCATGACTGACTTGGGATGATTCCAGAGGGAGTAAAAACAAGCTTTCTCGGATTCACGGTGACAACTTACAACAGATACACATGAATTAGAGGAAGTCATGTCTCTCATCAAAATATATACCTCATGAAAAGAACACAAAGGCATTGTTTACCAAGTTTCCAACACTGGCTTAATGTTCAACATGAGTCATGGAGAAGATAAAATGCTAGTGATGAGCTCAACAACAAGTCATCAAGATCCCCATGAAGGTGGAATTCCACAATTATGTGAACAAGGTTATAGCATTGGTCAGACCAAAGGATATAATGGTGTACGCTCGAGGGATCAACCACGAGTAATACAACATTACGAACATCGTTGGTGCCGACGATAGCCCACACTCAAATCAAGGTTTGGACAAGACAATAGATTCAACATCTGATCACGAGGACCAATCGATGAGGATATCATCTTTCCTCGTCATACACACACAAAAGACATCCCTTAGTGATGAACTAAGTTAGACAAGATTTTATCTTCCAACTGTCCAAGTAGTTGTTCAACTTAACCAACTAGTTCGGGGTATCCAACACATATTCTTGGAGAAAAGGGTGGCTTACAAGAAACCAACTTGATCATGATCTGAACCATAATAGTCGGGGAGAACTTGGTGATACTTCCAAGAACATATTCAGAAAATCACAAACAACCGATATGTTATTAAGCTCGAGAATAATCTCGCTTTTCAGGGCAAGACGATATGATCAAATAAGCAAGGGGTCGACACAATTCTAACTCACTGATTGAAGAGTGGACCGAAAATAAGGAATAGGTAGCACGATCAGTCTTAGAATGATAATTCAGTAACCAACATACTAAGAATGAGATAGTTGTCCATTAACTACCAAGCAACGGGGTTGCTAGGAGTATTGATTTCACACATCATGGTTCACTTGTCGGCATTCCGGCTATGACAACACCGAGACCGAGGAATGAATCGTGATGGCGAGAAGTATCACCATACCAAGAATTCACAAGATGTGTGCAATTCCCATGACATTCTTGACATAAGACGGTAATACGCCAGAGTAGAACAGAACGAAAGCTAGATTGGCAATTTGATTTGTGGAATACAACTACTTTGACTCAGTCCTGGATATGGATGAGATTTTGGAGTTTGTTTCTCTTAGTCATTCCGAAATAGACGGCTTGACGGACCACAAGAATAAGAAGCATCAATAACACGAATGCACAACTACTCCTGACTATCAACTGATAGATGAAGGCCGAAATATAACTGAAGAGAGACAACTCATAGCAACATATGATTTTTGGGTTGTGGATGCATAGATTAGTATGTCAAACAAGTTCAACATATTTCTTCCGAATAACCCATGCAGAAGAGGAAGGAGTGACAAAGTCACAACATAGAATCGAGAACTCATCAAGAGCACTTTGGTTGTGATGTTTCGCTTCAACGAGGAACTTCTTCCATCAGCAGTTCATGCTATTTGGAAGAAGGAAATACCACGGACCTCGAGGCCTATCATAAAGGTTACAAATATCCTAAAATATCTAGAAAACACGATCGACATGAATGAGTAGAATGAATCTCAGGTTCAAAAACCCAAGAATATAATACCTACTAACTAAATGGCATCACAGGATGCTTTCGAGAATGATGGCCAGAATCATCACACTGGGAACTCAAAACATGGCTAGATTACTAGGTGATTTTGTAAGACACCTAGGGCCATAATAATAGCTCCAATGTATATGTCGAGGCAATAGGGTACCTCAACACACTAGTTAGTGTGGTTTATCTGGCCCAAAGGAACATCGGAACGGAAAGAAGGGAGTTGCAAATGCATTAGACTATTTAGAAACGTGGGATGACTCGGGCAGCATAACGGCTGTAAATGCTCAAAAATATTTGAGACATCCTACAAAATAGTGGCATAACCACTCAACATCATAATATCAAGGTTCCGAGATCAAATGTCAACACACGGAGGTAGTAAGAACTGAACTGGGCTTGAATTCATCAATCCTATAAGTCTATGGATTAGTAACACGTGATCCTGATAGAAAGAAGAGAAGCCTAGTTCTTAATCCTCGTAGAAAAGAAGAGGTTAACTCAGATCAGAAGGGCATACGATAAAGGAGTAAAAAGAGCCTTACATTCCCTTCAACAATCAATTCCCTTATATAATTAAAACATTTCTAGACTCAACTTCGACCAGTTTGGCTTGGTAATCCTACAGGTAGTCAATCTCTTATACCAAAAGCTGTCGGGACCCCGATCGCAAGTCACACCGATCTAGCACGTAACACATCATATCACTTTGCCGCCACATACACTGTATCCCCACGGGTGCCACCTTACCTAGCCCGGGACCGCTTGCGACTTTTAGCTGACGTATATTATAGTGTCGCTAGCATCCATATGACAGACAACCCGGGCCAACATGACTAGTCATAAAAACGAGGTGGCACTAACTTACAGGGACAAGCATACATGACCCGGCAATGCACGTATCGGTCATAACCGTATGAACCCAAGTCTTAGCAAGCTACAATGACTTAGAGGAACAACACGTGACATTTCCTCGAAAGGACAAACACAGGAGCAAAGAAGAACACATGCTGATCATCCCATGTGTTCCGGAGCAGTAGAGCGCTACGATGGCTCAATAGAAGCACTAGGAGACATTTCCCCATAAGAGAGACTACTAATAATAGACAACTAGATTGTCGGATCCCACACATAGCAAGCATTTCAAAATCATACACACAATATGCTCGATATGTGCCAATATAACATGGCATCACAACAAAACTCTATGACTCAAAATATTTATTCAGAAGGCTCTAAAGAGTCATACATAGTAAGAATTACAATCATGGGTCACATGACCCAACATACAGAGCATACAAGTAACAGAAGCATAACATGTCTGAGTATAGACAACTACAAATGAAAAAGGCTGAGAAGCCTCACTATCTACAAGATTGTAGCTGAGGTAACAGGCTAAACATCAAAGTCCATGCAGAACTACTAGTGAGACTGAAGTCTCTCTGCAAAAACATAAATTAAGCAAACATGAGTACAAATGTACCCAACAAGACTTACATCAAAATTAGCTACATATGTATCCGCATCAACAAGGGGTGGTGGAGTTTAACTACAACAAGCCATCTTTGACTTAGTGGCTATCCTATACTACGACTGCTGGTAGCTCTTCTGAGGTGGCGCACATGAGTCCACATATTCATCATATCAATACACCAC
Source organism: Aegilops speltoides (assembly GCA_021437245.1). NCBI lineage: Eukaryota > Viridiplantae > Streptophyta > Magnoliopsida > Poales > Poaceae > Aegilops > Aegilops speltoides. Next base: position 26,789 of record JAHHZJ010002182.1, read on the forward strand.
TATGGATCCACTCCCGTCTCTCAACGAGAAGGCCATCCGTAGCACTCACACTTATCTTGCACATTTTAGAGTATCCACTTTCACTTGTCTATGAACTACATAAGCAGCCTAGTAGTCCTTTACCGCGTGACATGGCTATTCGAATAGATCATGTTAACCCTGTAGGGTTGTTGTTCTTCACACACGCTCTCGCCACTAACCGCCATTTACACGTCGTGTATCTCGGCAACCTTCAACCGGAAGCCTGGCGAGGGTGTCGTCCATGACCTGACTAACCACGCAAGAATCTAGTCCTGGTTTATCACCTATTCGGGTTCCATCCGCAAGGGAGTCCGGCCGAGGTTTCCAACACGGCCCCAAATGATGATAGCAGGGTTCCCAAGCCCACCATCTGGGTGCCACCTGGTACACCATGCAACTGTGCCTAGTCTGTCCCATGCCCAACTGTACCGGCTGCCACATGGTAGACTACAAACACTAACTACAAACACCAGAAACTAGTTGCAACTTCTGAAGAGAGATCGAGGCGATTAAGAAGCCGAGAGGGGTCGAGTTACCGGAACCCAATGTGTGGTAGTAAATGTCTTGGATCACAGACACAGAACTCAGTTCCTAAGGACGGTTTCAATGAGACAACCCACCATGTACTCCTACATGGCCTCTCACCGCCACCTTTACCAAATCGTGTTCACACACTTAGCTCTCAAGAGTAGGACATGTTCACAATGTTCCAATTCATCCCCGAGGAATCAGACCTGAGTCAACTCTAAGCAGTAGCAGCAATGACAAGCAAGCATGTATGAGTAGGCACATAATGGCTCAAACAACTCCTACTCATGCTAGTGGGTTTCACCTATTTACTGTGGCAAAGACAGGTCATGTAGATGAAAGGGGTTCAACTACCGCAGCATGTAACATTTGAATCATTGTTGTCCTAATGCAGTAAAAGAGAGCAAGAGCGAGAGAGTGGGATTGTATCAGAATGCTCAAAGGGGGTTTGCTAGCCTGACACTTCTCAAGATAGTAACAACACTTCATCGGTGTCATCAAACTCATAGTCGGAACAACGTTTACTGAGGAGGACAAATACCGGCAAATAGAGAAAAACACAATTAATGCAATCCAGCAATATGATGCATGATCATGACATGGCAATATGCTAGTGTTTGAGCTAATGCAACTAGCAACAATTTAAATGAAGTTGGTTTGAACCTAAGGTTCAAATTCAAACTCCATATGTGGTTATTTAAATGCATTTATTTGATTTTTCTAGACAGTAGTCACAATCAATTCTAACATGCATGAAAATAGCATAAATTGATAGATTGGATTTTTCTGATAATTTTTCGTATATGAATTATTTCATTTGGAGTCACGGTTTATTTTTTATGATTTTTTAGAAGTTTTAGGCAATTTATGAAAAATAAAAAATCATTTCTGATTTATTTAAAATCCAGAAAAGCATTTATGATATCAGCACTGTGTCACTATGTCGTCACCTAGTCAACATGGTCAGCCAGGTCAAACCTGACGTGTGGGGTCCACACGTTAGTGGCACAATATTAAGCAGTGATTAGGTTTAAGTTAAGCTAGGAATTAGTCAGGCCAGGGCCCACATGTCAGTGAGCTAGTGGGTCATTAGCTTATTTGCTAATTAGTGGTTAGGTCGGCATTTAACCGGAGTTTAGGCCACCGGTGACGTACAGGGACGGCAGCGTGATGCTCGGGTTTCGCCATGCGGGGACCAAATGGATGGCCGAGGGGACTACGCGTAGCCAGCACTCGTCTGCATCGAGTGGTGTGGGTGGGAGGAACTGGGATCGCGGGAATCTTCACTGGCGTGGTGCTTGGCGGCTTCGGAGCTCGGGCATGCACGGGCACAGTGTTGTGGCGAGCGACAGGACAAGCTGTGAGTTGCTATAGGCACCTGAGGACGCGCTGAGAATGTGGCTGTGCTCGGACACGTCATGGGTGAGCTCTAGCTACGGCGGTGCCATGGCCGATGGTGGCGAGCTCTCGGGCTCATTGGATATGACGGCTAAAGCGGGCAAGCTAGCACAGGAACTAGGGGAAGAGGTAGAGGAGCTCACAGCGAAGCCAGCAGATGTCTCAGCAAGCTCAGGGACGACCTCTAGCATGAGAATCGACGGCGGCGATCTCTGGGCGCCGGTGGTGAAGACGAGGACGTTGGACACAAAGAACAGCCCTCCAGCTCATCTCCTTCATCTAGGGGACGTGGTGCTCGATTGTGAGGGGATGAGGGTGGCCGGTGGTCATGTCAGCGGCAGTCTCGGGTGTGCTCGACGACACAAGGAAAAGAGCGGAGGAGGGGGAAGGATTGCGAGGGAGAGGTCGAGGGGATCCAGGGGTGCATGGCATGCATGGGGCATCCAGGACAAGGAATACTGCGCCAGCACTACGTCATCATGACGTCGGCAAATTAACAAAGTGGCCCAGGTCAAACTAACTAGTGGGTCATGCGTGTAAGTGACTCAGGGGCTAATCCTATTTTAATTAAACCTAATCTATCTTAACTAGCCGGTGGGGCACGGATGTCAGTGACTAAGGGGGTCAAATCCCTGGTCAACCTAGGGCTAAGCCACCGGCAGCTCAACGCCGACGTCCACAGACGTGGCGGAGGGGCTCGGGAACGCTCCTCTAGCGGCTAAATGGATGACAAAGAGAGGCTACGGGGAGCTTGAGCTCACCAGCACCCGTTGTAGCAAGCAAAAGCAACTAGGGTAGCCGGAGCTTGTTTGAAACTAGCTCGGGGCGGCGGCCGGCTTTCGGGCGAGGTTGGGGAGGGAGCTGTGGGGCACGGCAGAGCAAATGGCCGGGTTCTATGGCCTCCTGGTGATGTTCAAAGGGCGGTGACACACACAGTTTCGAGCTCGGGTGGACGTGTCCACGGTGGGGACATGGCCGGCGGAGCTGAGCTCTCGGCCATGGTGGCAAGCGGGGTTAGATGGCGACTCAAATGGCACAACTAGGGGGAAAAGAGAGAGGAGTCATGGTGGTTTCTACGGTAGCCTTAGAAAACTCGGGGAGGGGTCAGAGCAGGCGAAACAGCGGTTACGATCTCGGCGGACCGAGGTTGAAGAAGACGAGGTAGGCGGTGATGCAGGCGTCCGGCATAGCATGGCTCTGTGTAGTTGATGAGGACGACGCTGCAGTTCTTCTGGTTGGGTTGGCGAGGTGAGTGGTGGACAATGGTCATGGCTATGGCGAGCGGTGGCCACGACGGCGCTCGGGTGGTGTGAGGGAGAGAGCGAGAGGAGGGGAAAGGCACTGGGAGAGCGAGAGAGGGTCGGGGGAGTGGTGTGGCTGCACCAAGGAAGGCCAGGGCGAAATGTCAAGCAGGAGGTGGCTGTCGGTGGCTGTGCGTGTGCTGGTGCACCACGGGCACACGCCATGTCTCTGGCTGGCGCGGGGAAGAAGACCACCCTGCCCATGGTGGGCTAGGCCGGCCAGGTGCCTGCCAGGTGAGTGCTCTCTCTCTCTCTCTCTCTCTCTCTCTTTTATTCTTGTTTTCTATTTTATGCTTCTTTTTAATTTGGTTTCCTAACAAAATTATTTTTGTAGCTTCTAGAAATAATTGTGGATGCAAAATGGTTTATCCCATAGCTCCACAAAAAGTCTCAGAATTATTGGAGCAATAAAAATATTTATAGGATTTAATTGCCCCAGCTCAAATACATTAGTGAATTGAATCAAATCCCAAATAATTCCCTAAAAAACTCAATATTTTTGGTTTGGATTAAAACCCTTGTCAAAATTATCAAACATTAATGAAGGTACTTTTGGGTTCATTTAAAATATTTTTAGGTTGAACCTGTTTGACTTGATTTGGTGCTAGGGTTTGATCATCCCCCATTTAAATTCATTTTAATTTACACGCGATGCATGCATGATTATGCAACTATTTACAATCAACTTCTAGGGCTGTGACAATTCACCCCCAATAAACAAGAATCTCGTCCCGAGATTCAAGGCATGAGGTAAGAAGACAGAGGGGACACAACACCATCACAATCTTCTCGATCCAACTATCCTGCTTGAAGTTGTTGATTCATTGCTTCATATTGATCTTGGCGTCTTTGCTTTCGAGATCTTCATTAAACACAATGATGACAGAAAGACACTCTACAAATGTCGTTCTTCTTGAAGATGTAGCAACTCAAAATCAACTCATGGAATGAGACGTGGAAACATCTCTTGCACTGAGAGACAAAACATACATCAAGAGAGATGGAGAGAAATAGATGACGAAAGTTCAATTTGGTAGGCAACACTTCCATGTTTAAGTAGGAGGGTGCATAGGTTTCAAGGTCTCAAGGAAATAATTGCCATGATTCTATAACAGGGCACCTTAGGGTAGATGATGTTGGGGAACATTGCAGAAAAATAAAATTTTCCTATGGTTTCACCAAGATCCTTCTATGAGTTCATCTAAGCAATGAGTCAAGGGAGTGAGTTTGCATCTACATACCACTTGCAGATTGCGTGCGGAAGCGTTCAAGGGAAGGGTGATGATGGAGTCGTACTCGCCGTGATTCAGATCACCGATGACCAAGTGCTGAACGGACAGCACCTCCGTGTTCAACACACGTACGGAGAGGACGATGTCTCCTCTGTCTTGATCCAGCAAGGAGGAAGGAGAGGTTGAGGAAGATTGCTCCAACGGCAGCACGACGGCCTGGTGGTGTTGGTGCAAGAAGATACTCGGCCAGGCTTCGCCAAGCACATAACGGAGGAGGAGAGGTGTTGGGGAGGGGAGGGGCTGCGCCTTTGGATGTGTACAGCAGCCCTCCCCTCACCCCTCTATTTATAGGGGAAGGGGCAAGGGGGGCCAACCCCTCTAGATGGGATCTAAAGGGGGGGCGGCCAGGGAGGGGGGACTTGCCCCCCAAGCAAGGGGGCGCCCCCCTTAGGGTTCCCCCCCAACCCTAGGCACATGGGCCCAAGGTGGGGCACGCCTGCCCTCCAGGGGTCCCCGCCTTGCAGCCCATGTGGCCCTCCGAGAGGGGTGGACCTCCCGTGAACCCCGAACCTCTCCGGTGGCCCCAGACAATACCGACACGCCTCAAACTTTCCGGTGTCCGCATGACAACTTCCCATATATAAAACTTCACCTCCGACCATTCCGAACTCCTTGTGACATCCGGGATCTCATCCGGACTCAACAACATTTGGTAATCACATACAAGTCTTCCTAATAACCCTAGCGCCACCGAACCTTATGTGTAGACCCTACGGGTTCGGGAGACATGCAAACATGACCGAGACGACTCTCGGTTAATAACCAACAGCGGATCTAGATACCCATGTTGGCTCCTACATGTTCCACGATGATTTCATTGGTTGAACCACGATGTCGAGGATTCAATCAAACCCGTATACAATTCCCTTTGTCAATCGATACGTTATTTGCCCAAGACTCGATCGTCGGTATCCCAATACCTTGTTTAGTCTCGTTATCGCAAGTCACTTTACTCGCATCAGAATGCATGATCCCGTGACCAACCACTTGGTCACTTTGAGCTCATTATGATGATGCATTACCGAGTGGGCCCAGAGATACCTCTCCGTCATACGGAGTGACAAATCCAGCCTCGATCCGTGTCAACCCAATGACACTTTCGGAGATACCAGTAGTGCACCTTTATAGTCACCCGCCACGTTGTGACGCTTGATACACCCAAAGCACTCCTATGGTATCCGGAGTTACACAATCTCATGGTCTAAGGAAGAGATACTTGACATTGGAAAAGCTCTAGCAAACGAACTACACGATCTTGTGCTATGCTTAGGATTGTCTTGTCCATCACATCATTCTCCTAATGATGTGATCCCGTTATCAACGACATCGAATGTCCATAGCCAGGAAACCATGACTATCTGTTGATCAACGAGCTAGTCAACTAGAGGCTCACTAGGGACATATTGTGGTCTATGTATTCACACGTGTATTACGATTTCCGGATAATACAGTTATAGCATGAATAAAAGACAATTATCATGAACAAGGAAATATAATAATACTTTTATTATTGCCTCTAGGGCATATTTCCAATAGTCTCCCACTTGCACTAGAGTCAATAATCTAGTTACATTGTGATGTATCGAACACCCATAGAGTTCTGGTGTTGATCACGTTTTGCTCGTGAGAGAGAGAGGTTTATTCAGATCCGTATGTACTTTGCAAATATCTATGTCTCCATCTTGAACATTTTCACGGATGGAGTTGAAACGACGCTTGATGTGCCTGGTCTTCTTGTGAAACCTGGGCTCCTTAGCAAGGGCAATAGCTCCAGTGTTGTCACAGAAGAGTTTGATCGGCCCCGACACATTGGGTATGACTCCTAGGTCGGTGATGAACTCCTTCACCCAAATTGCTTCATGCGCTGCCTCCAAGGCTGCCATGTATTCCGCTTCACATGTAGATCCCGCCACGACGCTCTGCTTGCAACTGCACCACCATCGCTCCACCATTCAACATATACACGTATCGGGTTTGTGACTTAGAGTCATCCAGATCTCGTGTCGAACTAGCGCCGACGTAACCCTTTACGACGAGCTCTTCGTCACCTCCATAAACGAGAAACATGTCCTTTGTCCTTTTCAGGTACTTCAGGATATTCTTGACCGCTGTCCAGTGTTCCTTGCCGGGATTACTTTGGTACCTTGCTACCAAACTTACGGCAAGGTTTACATCAGGTCAGTACACAAGATTGCATACATAGTAGATCCTATGGCTGAAGCATAGGGGATGACACTCATCTCTTCTTTATCTTTTGCCATGGTCGGGGACTGAGCCGAGCTCAATCTCACACCTTGCAACATAGGCAAGAACCCCTTCTTGGACTGATCCATTTTGAACTTCTTCAAAATCTTATCAAGGTATGTGCTTTGTGAAAGACCTATGAGGCGTCTCGATCTATCTCTATAGATCTTGGTGCCTAATATATAAGCAGCTTTTCCAAGGTCCTTCATTGAAAACACTTATTCAAGTAGGCCTTAATGCTGTCCAGAAGTTCTATATCATTTCCCATCAGGAGTATGTCATCTATATATAATATGAGAAATGCTACAGAGCTCCCACTCACTTTCTTGTAAACGCAGGCTTCTCCATAAGTCTGCATAAACCCAAATGCTTTGATCATCTCATCAAAGCGAATGTTCCATCTCTCAAATGCTTGCACCAGTCCATAAATGGATCGCTGGAGCTTGCATACTTTGTTAGCGTTCTTAGGATCGACAAAACCTTCCGGCTACATCATATACAGCTCTTCCTTAAGATGTCCATTAAGGAATGCCGTTTTGACGTCCATCGCCATATCTCATAATCATAGTATGCGCAATTGCTAACATGATTCGGACGGACTTCAGCTTTGCTACGGAGAGAATGTCTCGTCATAGTCAATCCCTTGAACTTGTCGATAACCCTTAGCGACAAGTGGAGCTTTATATATGGTAACATTACCATCCGCGTCCATCTTCTTCTTAAAATCCATTTGTTTTCTATCGCCGCAGATCATCGGGCAAGTCTCACAAAGTCCATACTTTGTTTTCATACATGGATTCTATCTCGGATTTCATGGCTTCAAGCCAATTGTTGGAATCGGGCCCGCCATCGCTTCTTCATAGTTCAAGGTTCACCATTGTCTAACAACATGATTTCCGTGACAGGGTTGCTGTACCACTCTAGTGCGGAACGTGTCCTTGTGGACCCACTGAAGTTCAAGAGCAACTTGATTCAAGTACCTTGATCATCATCATCATTTTCCTCTTCGGTTGGTGTAGGCATCACAGAACATTTTCTGCTACCGCACCACTTTCCCGCTCGAGAGGTAGTACTTCATTGAGTTCTACTTTCCTCCCACTTACTTCTTTCGGGAGAAACTCTTTTCCGTAAAGCATCCGTTTTGGCAACAAAGATCTTTCCCTCGGATCTTAAGTAGAAGGTATACCCAATGGTTTCCTTAGGGTATCCTATGAAGACGCATTTTTCCGACTTGGGTTCGAGCTTTTCAGGTTGAAATTTCTTGACATAAGCATAGCATCCCCAAACTTTTAGAAACGATAGCTTAGGTTTCTTCCCAAAGCATAATTCATATGGTGTCGTCTCAACGGATTTAGACGGTGCCCTATTTAAAGTGAATGTAGCTGTCTCTAGAGCGTATCCACAAAATGATAGTGGTAAATCGGTAAGAGACATCATAGACCGCAGCATATCCAATAGAGTGCGACACGACGCTCGAGACACCGTTATTACCGAGGTGTTCCGGCGGCGTGAGTTGTGAAACGATTCCACATTTCCTTAAGTGTGTACCAAATTCATGACTTAAGTATTCTCCTCCACGATCCGATCGAGGAACTTTATCTTTCGGTCACGTTGATTCTCTACCTCATTCTGAAATTCCTTGAACTTTTCAAAGGTCTCAGACTTGTGTTTCATTAAGTAGACATACCCATATCTACTCAAGTCATCGGAGAGTGAGAACATAATGATATCCTCCATGAGCCTCAACGCCATTGGACCGCACACATCGGTATGTATGATTTCCAACAAGTTGGTTGCTCGCTCCATTGTTCCGGAGAACGGAGTCTTGGTTATTTTGCCCATGAGGCATGGTTCGCATGTGTCAAATGATTCATAATCGAGAGACTCTAAAAGTTCATCAGCATGGAGCTTCTTCATGCGCTTGACACCAATGTGACCAAGGCGGCAGTGCCACAAGTATGTGGGACTATCGTTATCAACTTTACATCTTTTGGCATTCACACTATGAATATGTGTAATATTACGCTCGAGATTCATTAAGAATAAACCATTGACCATAGGGGCATGACCATAAAACATATCTCTCATATAAATAGAACAACCATTATTCTCGGATTTAAATGAGTAGCCATCTTGCATCAAACGAGATCCAGATACAATGTTCATGCTCAAACTTGGCACCAAATAACAATTATTAAAGTTTAAAACTAAGAAGAGTTTTTTCCTCCCAATTTTGCCCGTTCTCTTGAAGATTAGCGGTTCTAGCTTCATATTATCCTCTTGAATTTGTTCGTTTGTTAGAGATTCTTTTCTTACCCATCCGGAGTTTTTCAGGAGTTGTTTTCCCATTTCGTTTATCTGGAGGCCGCCATTTCAGAATATTTCTTCGTTCCAAGTTCTCAGCTTCGTTCTCCAATTAGTCTATATTCATGCCTTTTCGTTTGTCTACATATTCTTCCAGTGCTTCGTTCAAGCTTTAATCAGTTTGCGATCTCTTCATTCTCGTGCAGCTTGATTTACTCAATTATCTTCGTTCATTTTCTAATTCTTTCCGGCAATTCGTTCTCTTCTCTTCGTTCATTTACATTTGCATGATGGTTCGTTCAAGATTCTTTATCTTTTATTATCATATTAATTCATTTGTTCTTTTCAATCCTAACGGTGGTTCATGAAGACTTTCTCAAGTTTTTGTGCTATACCCCCCCTTAATCCTTTTCAAGAAGAATAAGTAGTATGCAAAATCCATTGCTTGTCATCAATTTAATTTGACGAAGGATAAGCGTACTATAAATCTTATTCTTATTTCATCCAAGTGAGTAATCCCTTCTTTCGGAGTTTGTTCTTGATGAGTAAATTCTAGTTCCAAGTGTTTCATCTTTTCTTTCCCGGAGTTCAAAGCTTCCTCGGCCATCTCGTCGGAACCTCCATCTAAATCATCGCAAGGCTTGAATCTTTATTCTTTCATCCTTCATTCTATCTCATCATCCTTTTGTTACCGGAGTTCTTCATGGTGGTTCTTCATGATTTAATTCATTCTTCAAGAGTTCATCAAGATTCTTGTTGGAGGAGTTCAAGTATCTTTTCTTCTCGCGTTTCGAAGTGCAATTAATTATCCGTATTCTTTTGAAGTGGAGTTTTGCATTTCTTCATTCCTCTCAGCTATTCAATCTTTTCCGCTTGTGGTTGGTTATCACCTCATAATTTTGAAATGTTATCCATAAGCCCACAACAAGCTTATTTTTTTGTTGTTGAATTTCCAACAAGTCCGTTCAATGTTTTCCTTCTAAGGATGCTCTCTATTTCATTCGTGGTTGAAGTTGTCATCTTCTTCCCCGTTCTTCTCATTCCAATCTGTCAAGTCTTCAGGAGGTTTTGTGTTGTTCCTCAAGTCAAGTATCGTTCCAGCTTCTCAAGTTCATGTTCTATTCCTTCCATTTTCAGCCAGAGTGCTGCCTAAATCCTTTTAGTCTTATTCATTTCTTATCACGTTCTAACCGGAGTGGTTTCATAGTCTATCTGATTCCGTGAGCTTTCGATTCTTTTCATATTCGTCGTTCCTTTTTCCTACCCAGTGCTCTCAACTTTGTTCATCCTCTCTCTTTTGTTCTCATTTCACCTCATCCTTTTCCCCTTCCGTCTCGGTCCTAAGATCTCGGGACGAGATCTCTTGTTAGTGGAGGAGAGTTGTAACGCCCCGTATTTGATGCACCAGGTGTCCTCCAGTTATTCGTCGTTGTTGCCATGTCATGTGCTTGCGTGTTGCATTTTGCCATGTCATCATCTGCATTTCATCCGCATGTTTTTTCAAAATTTTCATACGTTCGGGTTCCACTGGTTCTCTCCGTTGTCCGTTCTGAGCCCGACCACACGCGCGCGCACCCATGGCACCTCTGAAATATTATTTTATAAGTGGCATAAAAATGTTCTCAAAATGGAATGAAAGTTGGCGTGCGGTCTTATTATAGTGTAGGTAGACCGCCTGTCAAGTTTCGTCGCATTCAGAGCTCGTTTGATAGTCCAACGCTTAAACATATAGCGGTACCGCTGCCGGTACCTTCGTCGGACGTTTCGGTCTCCGAAACTGCCACCGGGCTGAACTACTCTTCTCTCCTCTCAGCCCAAATCCTCTCTTCCCAGCTGAGGGAGTCCTGGACTAGGGGGTGTCCGGATAGCCGGACTATCATCATCGGCCGGACTCTAAGACTACGAAGAAACAAGATTGAAGACTTCGTCCCGTGTCCGGATGGGACTTTCCTTGGCGTGGAAGGCAAGCTTGGTGATACAGATATGTAGTTCTCCTACCATTGTAAACGACTTTGTGTAACCCTAGCCCTCTCTAGTGTCAATATAAACCGGAGAGTTTTAGTCCGTAGGACACACAACCATTACAACAATCATACCATAGGCTAGCTTCTAGGGTTTAGCCTCCTTGATCTCGTGGTAGATCCACTCTTGTACTACCCATATCATCAATATCAATCAAGCAGGAGTAGGGTTTTACCTCCATCGAGAGGGCCCGAACCTTGGTAAAAACATCGTGTCCCTTGTCTCCTGTTACCATCCGCCTAGACGCACAGTTCGGGACCCCCTACCCGAGATCCGCCGGTTTTGACACCGACAGTATGATTGTTGTAATGGTTGTGTGTCCTACGGACTAAAACCCTCTGGTTTATATAGACACCGGAGAGGGCTAAGGTTACACAGAGTCGGTTACAATGGTAGGAGATCTACATATCCATATCGCCAAGCTTGCCTTCCACGCCAAGGAAAGTCCCATCCGGACACGGGACTAAGTCTTCAATCTTGTATCTTCATAGTCTTAGAGTCCGGCTGATGATGATAGTCCGCTATCCCGACACCCCCAAGTCCAGACTCCTCAAGAGTCTCCCGAACCAAGCTTCAATGATGATGAGTCCGGCAAGATATTGTTCGGCATTGCAAGGCGGGTTCCTCCTCCAATAATTCAGAGAAGATTGTGAACACCGGGATAGTGTCCGGCTCTGCAAAATAAATTCCACATTCCACAGTAGAGAGAATAATATGTACACAAGTTCAATCTGCTGACGTATTTTGTGGCATGATGTCACACCACCACCAAGCCTTTACTTGAATTTTTATTATACCACCTCAGTGCGTTTAGCGAAGCGGTTTCCTTGGTGCGTCTTGTCGAAGGAGAGATCGTGTTCCCTTTATTCCGGGATTCCCATCAATACGGACGTGGGTAACCGACCGCGCCATTGATGGTGGCACTTGGGAGATAAGCGAGTTTCACCAGGCCGGTGGGGACGCATAGTCTTCGTTCGCCCATATATAAGGGGATAAGGATCCACCTTTTTTACCTACGCCTTCTTCCTCCTTTGCTTTATCCATCTCCGCGCGCTCGAGCTCCAGCGCCCAAGCTCGCACATCTCGCCTCAACCTTCTCCAGCCATGTCCGGAGCGGGAGGCAAGTGGATGGTCTCCTCCGTCATGGAGGGGCACATCGAAAAGCTGCGCGGCACCGGATACCTCTCAAGCGACATCGCGCACCGGCTGCCCGACAAGGGGCGGCTCATCCCCACCCCCAGGCCCCATGAGAGGGTCGTATTCCTTCCCCACTTCATCCATGGATCGGGCTTCCCACTTCATCCTTCGTCCGGGGCTCATGTACTACTATGGCCCGGACTTCCATGATCTCGGGCGCCAAACTTCATCCTCAACATCTCGGCGTTTATCGTCGTGTGTGAGGCCTTCCTCAGCATCAGCCCCACTTCGGCTTGTGGCTAAAAACCTTCAATGTCAAGCCGGTTAGTGAAGGGCGCCCAAGCGGAGGCGGAGGCGCCATGGTGGGAAAAATGCCCAACGCCCTCGGCTCGAGGGCGCCTTTGTGGAAACCATCAAAGGGTGGCAATCGGGTGGTTCTATATCACCGAGCCGCGGGACCCTAAATGGGCAGCGCCCCGAGTTCAGATCTGGTACCCCATGCAGCTCACCTCCGGAAAGAGAAGGGCTTGCTATGGGGCAGTTCGGAGGAGCCGACTGACTCCACCCTGTCTCCAAACCCTGGTGAACAAGAAGCTCAAGCTTGTCAACGTGATCCAGGTCATGCTCGTCCGCCGGATTCTCCCCTGCCAACAACGGGCCTTCAATCTGTGGGAGTTTGATCCGGCGCAGCACCGGACCCTGAGCGGGCTCTTCGACACGACGTACGAAGCTGCCTGGAGGGTGCTGTTCAAGGACGGAGAAGCCCCCGCGTCCGCGACTGAGGACCGCGGATTCAGCACCAAGCGCCTAGCCGGTGTGGTAAGATATGTTATCCTTTATGGGACATTTATTTCTTTCATAGTTTGACACTATTGTGGGATCTAAAAACTCCCGATGCCTTTAACAGGACTGGCAGAGGATGTCCGGGCAGGTTAACTATCCGGCTCCCCTCCCCGAAGACCCGGCGGATACCCGTTTAGCGGGGCTGCTAGTCCCGGCACTTTACGTGGTGCCGGAGAAGAAGGCTAAGAAGAAGGCCACGAGAACCCGAAGGAGTTCCCGGCGTCAGGTGGTATCGGACTCATCGTCCGATGACTGAGGCGACTCCTCCAAGGCGCAGGAGGAGGAAGAAGGCTCTCCTGTGAGGGGGAGAGAGGAAGAGGAAGGCTTCCAACGGGGAGGCCAAGGGTCCAAGAGAGGAAGGACCTTCCTCCATACAGCTCGCCAACGCCAACGTTGGCGGCGAAGGGTGACCTCAAGGGCCAAGCCTCCGCAAGATCGTAAGTATCCGGATCCTCGAGCGATGATAATTTCTTTGTGCCACATAGTGTCCTTCTAATGCCGCCCACTACCTTTAGTCCAGCCGAGGATGATCTTCCCGCTTCATCGAAGCGGGTCCTTGGCTCCGCCGGATGTGGATTCCATTCTCGACCGCCCACCCTCGTGATGCTAACGACGCCGAGGTGGGATCCCGTGAGGGGACCCATCAGAGGAGGCTCCAGAGGTGCCGCAAGGTAGCCTCTCAGACTTTGCGCCGACTCCGGCTGGAACCCGCAGATGGTTCCGAGTCCGCAGCGCCCTTTGTAAGAAGGGCAAGATCGTGACACCGCAGCCTCCGCCCAACCGAGGCGCCGGACAACTTGTTGGAGGCGCCAACGGCGCTTCCATCAGGATTTAACACCGCACCGTTATGAGTGCGGTGATTCAGAAGGTGCAGCTCGCCAACAGCGGGCTGACCGAAGCTTGCAGCAGCCTTCTAACAGGCTTTAAGGTAAGAAGTTTTAAAATATGTAATGTAATACCGCATAGACAGTAGCCCCTGATGCTCGGTTCGGTGTTCGGAAGGAAAAGCCGGACTGAGGATCTAAAAAGATATACGCAGGAGTTCGAAAAATTATGTCAATATGGGTTTGCAGGCTGTGCTGCTGACCTCTGCCGCATTGACTGCGGAGGTCGGTGCTTTGAAGGTGAGAACGAGCTCGGTCTTGCCAAGAAGCAGCTCGAGGACAAAGAAGGTGAGGAACACCGTATTAAACTTGTACCTTACGGAAAAGGATTTTGGTTGCGATAGAAATAACAAGGATAACGTGGGTACTGCAGGGGCCACGAACGAGGTGGCGACCCTGAAGGAGGCCGTGTCCGTGGCCGAACGCAATGCGGCCGCGGAGTGAGAGAAACAGGAGGCGTGGGTGGCGGAAGTGCGGCAAGAGCTCCAGGCTCTCATGGAAAAGCATGAGAGTTTGGAGAGCGACTCAAAGACTCGAGAGTCCGAGCTTGCCTCGGCTCTTGAAATTGCCAAAGCCGCTAAGGCCGAGGCCCATAAGGCCCTCCAGGAGGTTGAGGCGGTGAAGAAAATAGCGGCGGGTAAGACTTTTTTCATGCAAAGCAAGCATGTGAATGTGAATTACCTGTTACTTACCCGACCCGAGCTCTCCGGGCATTTGCAGATCTGCCTCAGAGCATGTCCGATGCCGCCAGATTCTACCGGGCCGAGGAGGGAGCTCAACGGAGAAGGTCTTCGGTCTCAAGATGCCGAGGCCGGACATCCAGTGCCCTTAGCGACCACCAAGCAGTTGGTCGAGCTCCACAGGTAGCCGAAAGCAGGCCATGAAGGGCCTCATAGTCCATTTGTGGCTCGAGGAGGCCATGCCCGGGAGCTACTTCGCCTCGGCGGCGGCTGGTGGTTGCGTGCCTCTGGGTGGAAGTCATCAAGTGCTCCGCCTACATTGAAGGTGCCCGTCGGGCCCTTGCCCGCGCAAAGGTGCACTGGGGCAGGCTGGATGCTGAGAGGCTTATCACGGACACGCCGCCGGCGGGCAAGGAGTATCGTACGCCCGAAATGTACTATAAGAGTGTCCTAAAGGGTGCCCGCAAAATTGCGGATGAATGCTCCAAAGATGTAATTTTTGAGTAGACTCACAATGTGTTATCCTGTGCACTGAAAATTTTATTCATATGCGCTAAGCAACGCTTATTAATTTAAAATATTACCTTCTGTGCGGCCGTTTATCAAATCTGAGAGATGGCAAGTCGTCGGCTTCAGCCCCCATGCCATGAGTGCTGGGGTGTTCGGGATAAACTTGAGCGCTCTTGTTCCCATTTTTGGGTCCATCTAGGGAGGCGCTCAACACAACGAACAAGGCAACCGGACTTATAATGCTTGAACACTCTCACTTAGCCATAGAATTCTATAATTTTAAATTTCGGCGAATGTCACATCCCTGGTTCTGATATGCACTAGGTTAGACCCTCATGTGTGCATCATGTTTTAATTCAAATGAAATTTGAATTGAGGGATTTTCAAAGCCTCAGAAACCTTCTAAAAATGATCAACATTAAAATCTTCTCAAAGAAGTCCAAGTAAATGATCCTCTTAGTCCCTGAAAATATTGCAAGGAGGTAAAACTCAAAACAATATTTGTGGTATCTCAGAGTTAATTATTTTGGGCCTTTGAAATAAATACAATAACTATTTGCATTGGATATATAAATTATATATAATTAATATATGTCCAATAATTCTGGAAGTTTGTGAGTGGCTTTGTATATATTTTAGCAAGCCACATAAAAACCTACAGAATTTACAAAAATGATTTAGTGTCTAAAACTAAATCAAAACAAACTACAGAAAATAGAAAACAGAAAGGAAAATAGAGAGAGAGAGTTTACCTGACGCAGCCCACCGGGCAGCCCGCTGGCCGGCCCAGCACTATGCTGGCCCGTGCCAGCCACCTGCTTCCTCCCGCTAGAGCAGGCAGGCAGCTGCCTGTCGGCCGCACGCGCCGTCGTGCGCCACCTCCTGCTTGACGCCGAGGGCCTGGACGCCTCTGGCGTTGCCACGCCTCCCCCTCGCCCCCTCAGACTCCTCTCACTCTCCTCCCGTCCTCATTCTCGCTCGCCCCTCTCTCTCGCCGTTCCCCACCACAGCCGCGCGCTTGCCGCCGACCATCGCAGCAGCTGTGCCACCGGCCACCCCACGCCTCCGACACGCCCAGAGGCTCCGCCGACCCCTCGCCCTCTCCGCCCAGCCACAAGACGCCGGACGCCCTATGGAGCCTCCTCGCCCTCGTCTTCCTCCTCGGCACCCGAGATCGCTGCTGTTTGCCGTCACCAAGCCGCCCCCGAGCCCACTAGCTCGCTCGCGAAGTTCACCGTGAGCACCGGAATCTTTCCCTCTCTCCCGCCTCGTTTGCATCACGCAGCTATCGAATTCATCGGAGCCGTGAGTTTTCACCGCCGCCATGTCGCCGCCGTGGCCACCGCCACCTAGAGCTACCACTAAGCGCACCGACGTGTTTCAAAGACAATGCCGTAAGACCAAAACCCTCCAATTGCTCTCGCTATGCAACGCAACGCCGCAAACGCCGAGACCAACTCCGCCGCCGCTTTGAGCTCGCCGTCGCCGATATAGATCGTCCCCGCTTAATCGACCGCACCACTCGACGCGGGATCTTCAACACGTAGATGCCCTCCGCCGCCATTTGGTCACGGAGGAGGAATTTCGACCCTCCGCTGCCTCGGGCTCCACCGGCGACGAGCCGTGGACCAAGTCCGCGGGTTTGACCTCGACGCGTCTGGTGGGCCCATTTGACCCTCGGTCACCGACATGTGGGCCACCTTGCTAACTTTAGTTAGATTAGTTTAGCGCTAATTAACCTGGATTAGTGACTAACCTAACACCACTAACCTCGCTTAGTTAGTCAACTAACCATCGACATGCGGGCGTGCCCGCTGACAGCTTTAGTTAGTATTAACCTAATCTCGTTAACTAGTTGTTACACCGACATGTGGGTCCCAGCGTCAGTTTGACCTCGAATAGCCCCGCTGACCTGCCGACGAGTGCTGATGTCATGATGACGCAAAGAAATCCTTTTATTGGCTTTATTTTAATTCAGGAAATTCCATAAAATGATTTAAACTTCAAAAATTCATAGAAATTCAACCGTAGCTCAGATTGAAATAATTTATATATGAAAAATTATCAGAAAAATTCAAGGAATCCATCTGTACCATTTTCATGCATGTTTGAACAATGTTTGTCCTCTGTTTTGGACAAAACAAATAAAGGGCATTTAAGTAATCATATATGGAGTTTGAATTTGAATCATGTATTCAAACCAACTTCATTTAACTTTGTTGCTAGTTGCATTAGCCCAAAACACATTCATATTGCCATGTCATGAGCATGCATCATATTGTGCATTGCATTGATTGTATTTCTTCTCTGTTGCCGGTATCTGTCCCCTCTCGGTAGACGCTGTATCGATGATGTGATCGCTGACACCGATGAAGACTCAATGTTATCTTGAAGTGCTGTGCAAGCAAAACCCCTTGTTCATTCCGATATAAATCCCACTCTCTCGCCTCCCGCTTCTTTTACCGCATTAGGACAACAACGAATCATTTGTTACTTGTCATGTAGCTGAACCCCTTATCCTTTGCATGACCTGTCATTCCACAAGAATAGATGAAACCCACTAGCATGAGTAGGAGTTGTTTGAGCCTGTCACAGCCTACTCATACATGCTTGTTTGTCATGCCTGCTATTGCTTAGAGTTGAGTCGGTCCGATTCTTCGAGGATGAATCGAGGTGTGTGAACATGACCCACTGTGGTGAGCTAAGTGTGTGAACACGATTTGGTAAAGGTAGCGGTGAGAGGCCATGTAGGAGTACATGGTGGGTTGTCTCATTGCAGCCGCCCTCGTGAACTGAGTTCTGTGTTTGTGATCCATGATTCAGCTACTACCACGCATTGGGCCCGAAACCAATGGACCCTCTCGCTTCTTAATCACCCTTGTCCTCTGTCCAGAGTTGCAAGTAGTTTCGATGTTTGTAGTATTTGGAGGCCGGCGCAGCGCTGACCGTAGGGGTGGGCTGTGATGCGGTAGGCACGCGGCACGTGTACCGGCGCCTGCTTGGTGTCTCGGGAACCCTGTTCACATCGCTTGGGGCTGTGAGCGAAACTTGGCCGAACTCCTCATAGATGGAACCCAAATAGGCGATAAACCCGGACTAGGGACTTGAGTGTTTAGGTAGGTCGTGGCCGACACCCACGTTGGGCTTCCGCTGAAGGTTGCCGAGTACATGTCGTAAACGCGGTAAGTGGTGAGAGCGTGTGAAGAAGTACACCCGCAGGTTAATATGATCTATTCAATAGCCGTGTCCATGTAAAGGACTTCGGGTTGCTTATAACAGTTCATAGACAAGTGAAAGTGGATACTCTAAAATGCGCAAGATAAGCGTGAGTGCTATGGATGGCGTTCTCGAGGGAGACGGTGCGGATCCATAGTGGTGTATTGATATGGTGAATATGTGGACTCGTAGCGCCACCTCAAAAGAGTTACATTGCAATCGTAGTTCAGATAGCCATCGAGTCAAAGCTGGCTTGTCGCTGTTAAACCCCACCATCCCTTTGTTGATAATGATGCATATGTAGTTAGTTACGATGTAAGTCTTTGGGTACATTTGTACTCACGCTTGCCTATTTTATGTTTTTGCAGAGAGACCTTGGTCTCGCTAGTAGTTCCGCGTGGACTTCGACGCTTAGCTTGTTACCTCAGCCACGATCTTGAGCCCTCGGCAGATCTGGTAGACGGTCAGCTTCCCGGCCTTTTTTCATTTGTAGATGTCTCAGACTCAAACATATTAGCTTCCGCTTGTGCTTGACTTGTATGTTTCAATGTTGGGTCATGAGACCCATGTTTGTAATATCTCGCTCCTGAGCCTAATGAATAAATACTTGAGTCGAGAGTCATGTTGTGATGCCATGTTGTACTTGCACATATCGAGCATATTGTGTGTATGTGATTGAAATGCTTGGTATGTGTGGGATCTGACTATCTAGTTGTTTATCTTTAGTAGCCTCTCTTACCGGGAAATGTCTCCTAGTGTTTCCACCGAGCCATGGTAGCCTGCTATCGCTCCTAATCATTTAGGCTGGCCGGCATGTGTCCTTCTTCGTTCTCGTGGTTCCGTCTCTTCGGGAAATGTCACGCTGAGTACCGGAGTCCTGTTAGCCCGCCACTGCCCGGTTTATCGAGTCCTGCTAGCCCAGTGCTACAGCCCGAACTTTCGCTGATGATCGACACGCTCGATGTCGGGTCATGGATGCCTGTCCCTGTAAGTCTGTGCCACTTTGGGTTTACGACTAGCCATGTCAGCCCGGGCTCCTTTTCATATGGATGCTAGCGACACTATCATATACGCGTGCCAAAAGGTGCAAACGGTCCCGGGCTAAGGTAAGGCGACACCGTTGGGATACCGTGCGTGAGGCCGCAAAGTGATATGATGTGTTACAGTGCTAGATCGATGTGACATTGAGTCGGGTCCCGACAGCTTTGGTATCGAGCCCGATCGCTCAGAGGATTACCAAGCCAAACCGGTCAAGTTGTGTCTAGAAATGCTTTAGTTATATGTAGGGAATTGATTGTGGGTTGGAACGTAAGGCTCTTTTTACTCCTTATACCTCATGGCCTTCTGATCTGAGTCAACCTCTTCTTTTCTACGGGGTTTAGGAACTAGGCCTTCTCATCTATCTATCAGGATGACGTGTTACTAAACCATAGACTTATAGAATTGTTAGTTTTAAATCTCAGCTCAGTTTATACTACTTCCGTATGTTAACTGTTGATCTCGAAAACCTTGATATTGTGCTTCTGAGTGGCTATGCCACCATTTCTGTAGTATGTCTCCAATCTTTTGAGCATTTACACCGTTATGTCAGTCCGAGTGATCCTGTGTCTCTAAACAACTGATGCACTTGCAAATCCTTTCCTCCGGTTTTGATGTTCCTTTGGGCCGAGTTAATCACACTAATTGCTGAGTTGAGGTATTCTATTGCCTCGACATATATGTTGGAATTATTATTATGACCCTAGGTGTCTTAGGGGATCATCTAGTAATCTAGCTATGTTATGTGTTCCCAGTGTGATCATTCTGGCCAACATTCTCAAAGCATCCCGTGATGCCATTTAGTAGTAGGTATTCCATTCCGGGGTTTTTGAACCCGATATTCACCCAACTCAATTCATGTTGATAGTGTTTGCTCGTTCCTTTAGGTTATTAGTAACCTATGCGATAGTCCTCGAGCTTCGTGGTATATCATTCTTCCAAATACCATGAACTACTTATGGCAGCAGTTCTCGTTGAACCAAAGGATCACAACAAAAGTGCTCTCGATGAATTATCGATTCTATGTTGTGACTCGCCAGGTTCTACCTTTCGCATGGGTTATCCGAAGAAATATGTTGGACTTGGTTTGACATACTAACCTATGCATCCACAACTCAAAAAAAATCATCATCATATGTTCTTTTGAGTTGTCCCCTTTAGTTGTGTCCTCGACCTCATCTATCAATTGATAGTCAAGAGTATGCGTGCATTCGCTCATCGGTGCCTATTATTCTTGTGGTCCGTCAAGCCATTCTATTCCAAAGATGACTAGGAGAAACAAACTCCAAAGACTTTGTCCATCTCTAGGATTGGGTCAAAGCGGTTGTACTCCCGCAGATCAAATTGCTAATCTAGCTTTTGCTCGTTCTACCTTGGAGTAATACCATCTTTATATCAAGAATGTCATGGGAATTGCACACCATCCTATGAACTCTTGATACAGTTGATACTTCTTGCCGTCATTATTCATTCCTCGGTTTCCATGTTATTGTAACCGAATGCCGACAAGTGAGTCATGATGTGTGAAATCAATACTCCTAGTAACTCCGCTGCTTGGTAGTTAAATGGACAATAACCTCATTCTTAGCATGTTGGTTGTTAAATCATCATCCTAATATTGATCGTGCTATCTAGTCCTTATTTCGGTGCACTCCTCGATCAATGAGTTAGGATTGTGCCAATCCTCGCTCTTCGGTCATATCGCCTTGCCCTGAAAAGCAAGATTGTTCTCGAGCTTAGTAACATATCGGTGGTTCGTGATTCTTCGAATGTCTTCTCGGAGGTATCACCAGGATGTCACCCGACCGCTCTGTCGAGCTCGTGATCAAGTTGGTTTCATATAAACCACCCCTTCTCCAAGAAATCTGTGTTGCATACCCCTGAGCTAGTTGGTTAAGCTAAACAACAACTTGGAGAGTTGGAAGATAAAAGCTTGTCCGACTTAGCTCATGTTAAGGGATATCTCTTTGTGTGTGTTTAATGAAGAAAGGTAATATCTTCATTGATTGGTCCTCGTGATCAGTTGTTGGACTTATTATCTTGCCAAAACTTTGATTTGAGTATGGGCTATCCTCAAATCAAATCAGAACCAGTGATGTTCGTAATGTTGTCTTACTCGTGAATTTTCCTCGAGCATACACCATTATATCCTTTGGGTCTGACCAATGCTATCACTTGTTCTCATAATTATGGAATTCCATCTTCATGGAAAACCAGGATGAATTGTTGTTGAGCCCACCGACAACATCCTTGTCTTCTCCATAGTTTTGTTGAACATTAAGTTAGTGTTGGAAACTTTTAAAAGGCATTGGTTCATGCTAGCTCATGAAGCATATGTTCGGATGTAAGAAGTGACTTCCTCTAGTTCATGTGCATTTGATGCAAGTTGCCGCCGTGGATTCAAGAAAGTCAATGTTGCTTCCTTGGAATCATCCCAAATCATTCATGCATACGCATAAGTATTACGTGGTTCAAGACTTGCAACCTTCATTCTATATGTATTCCTAGCACACCAAGCCACTGATTGATTTGTTCAAGGAGAAGAAGCTCCTTCTTATGAGTATACCCTATGCAAGGACTTCGATATCCTCGATGATGATTCCCCACCGGAACTCGATAGAGTTTTATTGTAAGACTACCATGGGATCATGTTTGTCTGGGACAACGTGTTCACATGTTTGTAGCAGAACCAGCTCATGTTTTGGAGCTTGCTATCGTGGTTCATTTCCTGAGATTCACGCAACGTCTTCTCGTCGGTTTATGTTGCAAACTTTCATTTTCCTTTCTAGACTCGATGAGTCTGGAATAATCTGACACCAACCAGATCTGAATCTCAGGCAGATATGATGGTTGGAACGTTTCCCAAGAATTATAATATTGGTCTCTCTGTAACCGGTAAAGTGAATGTCGTGACCAACACACCTCACCGGAAGACCTATTATTGTAGTATCTTGATTGAAGAAGTTGGCCACCTCCCCATAAGGACTTCGTAGGATTTACTCCCTAGTTGTGCCTTATGATTTTTGTGTTCCCGAAGTCCGACCTTTTACTTGATGTTCTATATATCAAGCCATATCTACAAATGGGTTACGCTAGAACATCAAGGAGAACATTAGAAGCGGAGTGCTAAATGTCTCTATCGATCATCCAGATTTTGTTCCTTGGTCTTGCTAAGGTGAAATCTGAGAAAGTGTTATCTTCCTTTGCATCCGCATTGTCCATCGCTATTTATCATGGTAGTATGTTGTGTTGTCAAGACCCTTGACACGGATGTTGGTAGGACCTTGATGAATATGGAAATGCTCAAGTTCTTGAGAGCACGCACAAGCATTAGGTGCAATCGTAGTTACTAACGGGATTGCTCTCAATTCCCTCGGTTATGCTACAACCATTCCAACAAGAGATTCACTCTCTCGCTGAGCTTCTCCATAGCTACTAAAATCATCCCTTGTGTTGTCTTCAACAAGGTAATCCACATCATCCATTCTCGCCCGAGAATGTTATTCTTCGGATTCCTTCAAATGATCAATTGTGAATTGCCTTAGGCTGGTGTAAAGAGTTTCAATGATCTTTGAATCAAATGTAATTCTTTTTGCCACTTAAGGATATATCCACTAACCGCCTTCCTCTAAAATGCCTCGCTAGGTATCATGGCAACTCAACTCCTCGCTACATTGACAATCGTTTACCACCTTCTTAGGTGTGGAATCGTTGTCTACCTAGTGAACCTTC
Organism: Aegilops speltoides; assembly: GCA_021437245.1. NCBI lineage: Eukaryota > Viridiplantae > Streptophyta > Magnoliopsida > Poales > Poaceae > Aegilops > Aegilops speltoides. The sequence continues at coordinate 49,939 of JAHHZJ010002182.1, forward strand.
GCCATCTGCTCCACTCCATTCCTCTAGAGGTGTGCTTCGTCTCTCAGCTCGAGAGATGTTGCTATGTCCCATTCCGTGAGTTAATCCCGAGTTGTTCGACCTTCGAGAAGAACGATTCTTTTAGGGTCTTTCCTTTCCTCTCGTTGTCATGTTAGTTGGAGTTCACAAGGCAAGACTTTGAGACAATGATGGTGATCAAACAACGCTCCTATGAAGTGCAACCTGGATCGTGAAGATTATATTAGTTTATGCTCCCCTTCACCTTACCCTCACGCTTGAATCTCGGACGAGATTTTTGTTTAGTGGGGTGAGTTGTCACATCCACGGTTCTAATATGCACTAGGTTAGACCTCATGTGTGCATCATGTTTTAATTCAAATGAAATTTGAATTGAGGGATTTTCAAAGCCTCGTAAACCTTCTAAAATGATCAACATTAAAATCTTCTCAAAGAAGTCCAAGTAAATGTTCCTCTTAGTCCCGAAAATATTGCAAGGAGGTAAAACTCAAAACAATATTTGTGGTATCTCGAGTTAATTATTTTGGGCCTTTGAAATAAATACAATAACTATTTGCATTGGATATATAAATTATATATAATTAATATATGTCCAATAATTACGAAGTTTGTGAGTGGCTTTGTATATATTTTAGCAAGCCACATAAAACCTACAGAATTTATAAAAAAATGATTTAGTGTCTAAAACTAAATCAAAACAAACTACGTAAAATAGAAAGCAGTAAAGGAAAATAGAGAGAGAGAGAGTTTACTCGACGCAGCCCATCGGCAGCCACCCGACGCCCAAAGACTATTTGGCCCGTGCACCACTGCTTCCTCCCGCTAGAGCAGCAGTAGCTGCCTGTCGGCCGCCACGCGCCGTCAGGCGCCACCTCCTCGCTGACGCCGAGGGCTCGACGCTCGGGCGCCGCCTCCCCACGCCCCTCGCCTCGACTCCTCTCACTCTCCTCCGTCCTCATTCTCGCCTCGCTCCCTCTCTCGCCGTTCCCCACCACAGCCGAAGGCCGCCGCCGACCACCGCAGCCGTGGCCACCGCCACCCCACGCCTCCGACACGCCCAGAGGCTCCGCCGACCTCGCCTCTCCGCCAGCCACAAGACGCCGGACGCCCTATGGAGCCTCCTCGCCTCGTCTTCCTCCTCGGGCACCCGAGATCGCCGTCGCTGCTTGCCGTCGTCAAGCCGCCCCCGAGCCCACTAGCTCGCTCGCGAAGTTCACCGTGAGCACCGGAATCTTTCCCTCTCTCCCGCCTCGTTTGCATCACGCAGCTATCGAATTCATCGGAGCCGTGAGCTTTTCACCGCCGCCATGTCGCCGCCGGGCCACCGCTCACCTAGAGCTACCATCGAGCGCACCGACGCGTTTCAAAGACAATGCCGTAAGACCAAAACCCTCCAATTGCTCTTCGCTATGCAACGCAACGCCGCAAACGCCGAGACCAACTCCGCCGCCGCTTTGAGCTCGCCGTCGCCGATATAGATCGCCCCGCTTAATCGGCGCACCACTCGACGCGCGGGATCTTCAGCGTCACGTAGATGCCCTCCGCCGGCCATTTGGTCGCCGGAGGAGGAATTCCGACACCCTCCGCTGTCTCGGGCTCCACCGGCGACGAGCCGTGGACCAAGTCCGCGGGTTTGACCTCGACGCGTCTGGTGGGCCCGGTTGACCCTCGGTCGCGACATGTGGGCCACCCTTGCTAACTTTAGTTAGATTAGTTTAGCGCTAATTAACTCGGATTAGTGACTAACCTAACACCCGCCTAACCTCGCTTAGTTAGTCAACTAACCATCGACATGCGGGCAGCCCGTTGACGCTTTAGTTAGTATTAACCTAACTCGTTAACTAGTTGTTACATCGACATGTGGGTCCCAGCGTCAGTTTGACCTCGAATAGCCCGCTGACCTGCCGACGTAGTCTTGACGTCATGATGACGCAAATAAATCCTTTATCGGCTTTATTTTAATTCAGAAATTCCGTAAAATGATTTAAACTTCAAAATTCATAGAAATTCAACCGTAGCTCGATTGAAATAATTTATATATGAAAATTATCAGAAAAATTCAAGGAATCCATCTGTACCATTTTCATGCATGTTTGAACAATGTTTGTCCTCTGTTTTGGACAAAACAAATAAAGGGCATTTAAATAATCATATATGGAGTTTGAATTTGAATCATGTATTCAAACCAACTTCATTTAACTTTGTTGCTAGTTGCATTAGCCCAAAACACATTCATATTGCCATGTCATGAGCATGCATCATATTGTGCATTGCATTGATTGTATTTCTTCTCTGTTGTTTCAGATCCGTCCCCTCTCGTAGATTTGATCGATGATGTGATCGCTGACACCGATGAAGACTCAATGTTATCTTGAAGTGCCGTGCAAGCAAAACCCCTTGTTCATTCCGATATAAATCCCTCTCTCGCTCCCGCTCTCTTTTACTGCATTAGGACAACAACGAATCATTTGTTACTTGTCATGTAGCTGAACCCTTATCCTTTGCATGACCTGTCATTCCACAATAAATAGATGAAACCCACTAGCATGAGTAGGAGTTGTTTGAGCCCTGTTGTGCCTACTCATACATGCTTGTTTGTCATGCCCGCTATTGCTTAGAGTTGAGTCGGGTCCGATTCTTCAAGGATGAATCGAGGTGTGTGAACATGACCCATCGTGTGTGAGCTAAGTGTGTGAACACGACGGTAAAGGTAGCGGTGAGAGGCCATGTAGGAGTACATGGTGGGTTGTCTCATTGCAGCCGCCCTCAGGAACTGAGTTACGTGTTTGTGATCCATGATTCAGCTACTACCACGCATTGGGCCCAAACCAATGGACCCTCTCGCTTCTTAATCACCCTTGTCCTCTCGTCTGTGAGTTGCAAGTAGTTTCGATGTTTGTAGTATGTTGGAGGCCGCGCAGCGCTGACCGTAGGGGTGGGCTGTGATGCGGTAGGCACGCGGCACGTGTACCGGGCGCCTGCTTGGTGTCTCGGGAACCCTGCTCACATCGTTTGGGGCTGTGAGCGAAACTTCGCCGAACTCCTCATAGATGGAACCCAAATAGGCGATAAACCTGGACTAGGGACTTGAGTGTTTAGGTAGGTCGTGGCCGACACCCACGCTGGGCTTCCGCTTGAAGGTTGCCGAGTACATGTCGTGTAAACGGCGGTAAGTGGTGAGAGCGTGTGTGAAGAAGTACACCCCTGCAGGGTTAATATGATCTATTCCAATAGCCGTGTCCGCGGTAAAGGACTTCTGGGTTGCTTATAACAGTTCATAGACAAGTGAAAGTGGATACTCTAAAATGCGCAAGATAAGCGTGAGTGCTATGGATGGCGTTCTCGTAGGGAGACGGGTGCGGATCCATAGTGGTGTATTGATATGGTGAATATGTGGACTCGTGCGCCACCTCAAAAGAGTTACATTGCAATGTAGTTCAGATAGCCACCGAGTCAAAGCTGGCTTGTCGCTGTTAAACCCCACCATCCCTTTGTTGATAATGATGCATATGTAGTTAGTTACGATGTAAGTCTTCTTTGGGTACATTTGTACTCACGCTTGCCTATTTTATGTTTTTTGCAGAGAGACCTCGGTCTCGCTTAGTAGTTCCGCGTGGACTTGACGCTTAGCTTGTTACCTCAGCTACGATCTTGAGCCCTCGGCAGATCTCGTAGACGGTCAGCTTCCCAGCCTTTTTCATTTGTAGATGTCTCAGACTCAAACATATTAGCTTCCGCTTGTGCTTGACTTGTATGTTTCAATGTTGGGTCATGAGACCCATGTTTGTAATATCTCGCTCCTCGGAGCCTAATGAATAAATACTTGAGTCGAGAGTCATGTTGTGATGCCATGTTGTACTTGCACATATCGAGCATATTGTGTGTATGTGATTGAAATGCTTGGTATGTGTGGGATCCGACTATCTAGTTGTTTATCTTTAGTAGCCTCTCTACCGGAAATGTCTCCTAGTGTTTCCACCGAGCCATGGTAGCCTGCCATCGCTCCGAATCATTTAGGCTGGCCGGCATGTGCCCTTCTTCGCTCTCGGTCCGTCCCTTCGGGAAATGTCGCGCTGAGTACCGGAGTCTGTTAGCCCGCCACAGCCCGGTTTATCGAGTCCTGCTAGCCAGTGCTACAGCCCGAACTTTTCGCTGATGATCGACACGCTCGATGTCGGGTCATGGATGCCTGTCCCTATAAGTCTGTGCCACTTTGGGTTTACGACCAGCCATGTCAGCCGGGCTCCTTTTCATATGGATGCTAGCGACACTATCATATACGCTGCGCCAAAAGGCGCAAACGGTCCCGGGCTAAGGTAAGGCGACACCCGTTGGGATACCGTGCGTGAGGCCGCAAAGTGATATGATGTGTTACAGGCTAGATCGATGTGACATTGAGTCGGGGTCCTGACAGCGAAGCCCCTAGTGTTCGGAAGACCGAATTCGGGGCTCTATCCACGCCTGGGCCGGACACAGCCGGTTCCTCGCTCTAAGCGGCATAAGTCTTTAGGCACTCGAAAAGCCCTCTCGAACAGCGACCAGCTCTCGCCTTATCATGACGGTCAGTTTTAGCTTTCTCCACTGAGGCGCTCGCCCAGCTCAACCGGGGCGCAATCGCAGTGGTTCTCCCAGTGCTACCTTAGCTGATAGAACGGAACGTAAGGTACGAAAACATGGGAGCCGGGCGAACCCAACTATTGACCCAAGACATGATTCGGAGCCGATGCATATACTGCTATAAGTTCGGGGTGCCGCACTTGTGAAAGTGTTCGGACTTATCACACCGTAATGTGGGGAACATAAGCCCCTAGTGTATTTGGTCGTACCAAAGTGTACGGATGCAAGATGTCATAAATGAACATATATGTAAAAAAGGAATGCAATTATGGGCAAAAAGCGCTGCATTGTTTATTCAAGGAATGCTGCTATGAGTGCAGAACGATACAAATAGTGCGGTAAGCAAGGGATTGGACTATTAAACATATCCCCCTCCAGGGGTAGGCTGCGGACTGGTGTATTTAACAAATTTAATGCTCATAATGGAGACCACCTGAATGTTCGTCGTAGCCTTTGTCCTTCCCTGGCTGTTGCATCGTGAGTTCGGCAGGTTTACCACGGACAGTGTTCTCCGTGAACGGAGTCCTGTAGATAAATAGAGAAAGGAAAAAAGGAAAAAATAAAGAGAGCGACACACTTGGGAGCCCCTGTTGTGGTTGAGCCGCACTCTGGGCCTGTCGTGGTCGTGCCCCTCCCCCTATGCCAATGGTATCTCCAGAGCGTAATGATGTACGCGAAGAGCTGGTCTTGCAATCATGCAAGGGCTGGGGTTGGGTCCGCATTGCTACGCGTGCTCGGAACGTGCCAGGTGGTCTTGATGTATGTTACTTCGGCCGCGTTTGGCCATGTCCGGTCGTTTAACGGCCGGACTCGAGAATTGCCTTGAGAGGCTACTCTGTACTTCTGCCATGAGAGCCGGTGTGTGTTCCTCCATTCGGAGGGAGCGTTCAGTGTTTCCGTTGACTGTGATGACTCCATGAGGGCCTGTCATCTTGAGCTTGACGTATGCGTAATGCGGCACCGCATTGAACTTTGCGAATGCGGTTCGTCCGAGCAGAGCGTGAGAGCCACTGCGGAACGGGACTATGTCGAAGATTAACTCCTCGCTTCGGAAATTATCCGGGGATCCGAAGACCACTTCTAGTGTAATCGAGCTCGCATAATTGGCCTCAACACCGGTATGACGCCTTTGAAGGTCGTCTTTGTAGGTTTAATCCTTGAGGGGTCTATGCCCATCTTGCGCACTGTATCCTGATAAAGCAGGTTTAGGCTGCTGCCGCCGTCCATCAGGACTGTAGTGAGGTGAAATCCATCGACGATTGGGTCTAAAACCAATGCGGCAAATCTGCCATGGTGGATACTAGTGGGTTGGTCCCTTCGATTGAAAGTGATCGGGCAAGAGGACCATGGATTGAACTTCGGGGCGACTGGCTCCATCGCATATAAGTCCCTAAGTGCACGCTTCCGCTCCCTCTTGGGTATGTGGGTTGCGTATATCATGTTTACGGTCCGCACTTGTGGGGGGAAACCCTTCTGTCCTCGACTGTTCGGCGACCGGATCTCCTCCTCGTCATCGCTGTGCAGCCCCTTGTCATTGTTTTCGGCAATTAACTTGCCTGCCTACTTGAATACCCAACAATCCCTGTTGGTGTGGTTAGCTGGCTTTTCGGGGGTGCCATGTATCTGGCAAGAGCGGTCGAGTATTCGGTCCAAATTGGACGGACCCGGAATGGTTCTTTTGGATGGCTTCTTCCGCTGACCGGGTTTAGAGGCTCGGAATTCGGCGTTGACTGCCGTATCCTCAGTGTTATCGTCGTTAACGCGGCGTTTGTTTTTGTTGCGACGCGACCTGCCATTGCGGTCCTTGCTGTCCGGACTGCCAGAATTTTTGCTGAGGTTGTTATTGCGAGCTAACCAGCTGTCCTCTCCCACACAGAAGCGGGTCATGAGTGATGTGAGGGCTGCCATGGATTTCGGCTTTTCATGTCCTAGGTGCCGGGCCAGCCACTCGTCGCGGATGTTATGTTTGAAGGCTGCGAGGGCCTCTGCATCCGGACAATCGACGATTTGATTTTTCTTTGTGAGGAACCATGTCCAGAATTGTCTGGCCGATTCGTCTGGCTGCTGAATTATGTGGCTTAGGTCATCGGCGTCTGGTGGTCGCACATATGTGCCCTGGAAGTTGTCAAGGAATGCGGCTTCCAGGTCCTCCCAACACCCAATTGATTCTGCTGGCAGGCTGTTAAGCCAATGCCGAGCTGGTCCTTTAAGCTTGAGTGGGAGATATTTGATGGCATGGAGATCTTCACCACGAGCCATATGGATGTGAAGGAGATAATCTTCGATCCAAACCGCGGGGTCTGTTGTGCCATCGTAGGATTTGATGTTTATGGGTTTGAACCCTTCAGGGATTTGATGATCCATTACTTCATCTGTGAAGCAGAGTGGGTGTGCGGCGCCTCTATACTGGGCAATATCACGACGTAGCTCAAGAGAGCTTTGTCTGTTGTGTTCGGCCCGGCCGGAGTTGCTGTATCCGGCGCGACGGTAGTCGATGTAGATTGTGGGGCGCCCACGTGATCCGTAGATAGATCTTGATTGTTTTGCTTTGTCCTCCAATATGTCTCGCAAGTCCGGCGCATTCCCTCGTGGCTTCGTACTTTTCGAGCGATGCCGGGGTACGGTCCTGATGGAGGGCCTGGATGCTTCTCTATCGCAGCCATGGGGTGGTCGGTCTGTCGTATTGTGCGTTGGTGATGAAGGTTTGTATGCTTCCTCCTCTAGTCGGGGGAGCAGCTTGCGTTTTGGGTATCTTTTGGAGGGGCGTTCGAGTTCATACTCTTCGGCCGCGAGGACTTCGTTCCATCTGTCGGCCAGCAGGTCTTGATCAGCTTGAAGCTGTTGCCGCTTTTTCTTTAGGCTATTTGCCGTGGCGATAAGCCTGCGTTTAAAACGCTCTTTTTCGACGCGATCCTCGGGCACGACGAATTTGTCGTCGTTGAGGCTTGCCTCGTCTCCGGAGGGAGGTATGTAATTGTCATCCTCTATCTCCTCATCTGCCGCTTTCTCTTGAGGGCTGGCTTCTCCGTCCTCCCGCTGAATCTTGCCGAGGGGGTTGTCTTCGCACTCTCGGGTTGTTATTGTCTCGGTGCCGAATCTCCATTCTTGCTGTGGCGGATTTAGAGCGGCGCCACGACGCCGGCGCTTGGGCTGTTTCTTAGAGGAATCTGCCGCTGCTTTTTCACCGTCCCCATCCATTGGGGTGTCCACCATGTATATGTCGATGATGTGAGGTGGTCTTCCAGTGCCCCGTAGGCACTGGTTCTTGATCGTCTCCGGCATCGTCGTCCATACCGTCGATGTCCTCGTAGTCGTAGTCTAGCATGTCGGTTAGATCGTCGACCGTGGCTATAAAGTGGGTGGTGGGTGGGCTTTGAATTTCTTCGTCGTCCACATCCCAACCACCCTGACCGCAGTCCGACCAGGGCTCTCCTGATAACAAGAGATACTTTAACGAGTTCAAGATGTCGCCGAAGGGCGAGTGCTGAAAGATGTCCGCAGCGGTGAACTCCATGACCGGCGCCCAATCGGATTCGCTCGGCAGGGATGCAGGAGGTTCGGGGTCCGGCAAGGAGTCCGGTAACTCGGAGTCACGAGCTTTGCAAAGGACAAGGTCGGTATTCGGCTCCATCGCCGTGGAAGTTGCAGCTCCCGAGGAGGTGTCCAGCCACCTATCTCGACCAGGCGGTCGGCTCAACTATGGGTCGAGCGACTCGCAGCGGCTCCTGTGGTACCGCCTGCGGCAGAACTAAGTAATGCCCATCGTGACGGTGCGGCACGCTCGGCTGTAGCTCGAATCCATCGAAGATCAAGTCTCCGCGATGTCACCGTAGTTTAGGCTTCCAAATCTGACCGATGGCTGGGGCGAAGCTGATCTGCTCCAGATGGCCAAGTGAATTGGCCCGTAGTGCAAAGCCGCCGAACACGAAGATCTGTCTGGGAAGGAAAGTCTCACCCTGGAAGGCGTTGTTGTTGATTGAAGAAGCCATCAAGCCTATCGGTGACGACACAGAGGAACTCGAAATGAAAGCACCAATGTCGGTGTCAAACCGCGGATCTCGGTAGGGGGTCCCGAATCGCAAGCGTCTAGGCGGATGGTAACAGAGACAAGGGACACGATGTTTTTACCTGTGTTCGGGCCCTCTCGATGGAGGTAAAACCCTACCCCGCTTGATTGATATTGATGATATGGGTAGTACAAGAGTGGATCTACCACGAGATCAAGGAGGCTAAACCCTAGAAGCTAGCCTATGGTATGATTGTTGTAATGGTTGTGTGTCATATAGACACCGGAGAGGGCTAGGGTTACACAAAGTCGTTTACAATGGTAGGAGATCTACATATCCGTATCGCCAAGCTTGCCTTCCACGCCAAGGAAAGTCCCATCCGGACACGGGACGAAGTCTTCAATCTTGTATCTTCGTAGTCTTAGAGTCCAGCGGATGATGATAGTCCGGCTATCCGGACACCCCCTAGTCCAGGACTCCCTCAGCTGTGAAGAGAGGATTTGGGCTGAGAGGAGAGAAGAGTAGTGCAGCCCGGTGGCAGTTTCGGAGACCGAAACGTCTGACGAAGGTACCGGCAGCGGTACCGCTATATGTTTAACCGTTGGACTATCAAACGAGCTCCGAATGCGACCAAACTTGACAAGCCGTCTACCTACACTATAATAAGACCGCACGCCAACTTTCATTCCATTCCGAGAACATTTTTATGCCACTTATAAAATAATATTTCGGAGGTGCCGCGGGCGCGTGCGAGTGTGGTCGGGCTCAGAACGGACAACGGAGAGAACCAGTGGAACCCGAACGTATGCAAGTTTTGAAAAAACATGCGGATGAAATGCAGATGATGACATGGCAAAATGCAACACGCAAGCACATGACATGGCAACAACGACGAATAACTGGAGGACACCTGGCGCATCAAATACGGGGCATTACAACTCTCCTCCAGTAACAAGTGATCTCGTCCCGAGATCTTAGGAACGAGACGGAAGGGGAAAAGGATGAGGTGAAATGAGAACAAAAGACAGAGGATGAACAAAGTTGAGAGCACTGGGTAGGAAAAGGAACGATTTAATATGAAAAGAATCGAAGCTCACGGAATCGATAGACTATGAAACCACTCCGTTAGAACGAGATAAGAAACGAATAAGACCGAAGGATTTAGGCAGACCGCTGAAAATGGAAGGAATAGAACATGAACTTGAGAAGCTGGAACGATACTTGACATGAGGAACAACACAAAACCTCCTGAAGACTTGACAGATTGGAATGAGAAGAACGGGGAAGAAGATGACAACTTCCACCACGAATGAAATAGAGAGCATCCTTAGAAGGAAAACATTGAACGGACTTGTTGGAAATTCAACAACAAAAGAATAAGCTTCTTGTGGGCTTATGGATAACATTTCAAAATTATGAGGTGATAACCAACCACAAGAGGAAAAGATTGAATAGCTGAGAGGTATGAAGAAATGCAAAACTCCACTTCAAAAGAATACGGATAATTAATTGCACTTCGAAACGCGAGAAGAAAAGATACTTGAACTCCTCCAACAAGAATCTTGATGAACTCTTGAAGAATGAATTAAATCATGAAGAACCACCATGAAGAACTCCGGTAACAAAAGGATGATGAGATAGAATGAAGGATGAAAGAATAAAGATTCAAGCCTTGCGATGATTTAGATGGAGATTCCGATGAGATGGCCGAGGAAGCTTTGAACTCCGGGAAAGAAAAGATGAAACACTTGGAACTAGAATTTACTCATCAAGAACAAACTCCGAAAGAAGGGATTACTCACTTGGATGAAATAAGAATAAGATTTATTGTATGCTTATCCTTCGTCAAATTAAATTGATGACAAGCAATGGATTTTGCATACTACTTATTCTTCTTGAAAAGGATTAAGGGGGGTATAGCACCAAAACATGAGAAAGTCTTCATGAACCACTGTTAGGATTGAAAAGAACGAATGAATTAATATGATAATAAAAGAAAAAGAATCTTGAACGAACCATCGTGCAAATGTAAATGAACGAAGAGAAGAGAACGAACCGCTGGAAAGAATTAGAAAATGAACGAAGATAATTGAGTAAATCAAGCTGCACGAGAATGAAGAGATCACAAACAGATTAAAGCTTGAACGAAGCACCGGAAGAATATGAAGACGAACGAAAAGGCATGAATATAGACTAATTGGAGAATGAAGCTGAGAACTTGGAACGAAGAAATATTCTGAAATGGCGGCCTCCAGATAAACGAAATGGGAAAACAACTCCTGAAAAACTCCGGATGGGTAAGAAAAGAATCTCTGACAAATGGAATAATTCGAGAGGATAATATGAAGCTAGAACCGCTAATCTTTGAGAGAACGGGCAAAATTGGGAGGAAAAAACTCTTCTTCAGTCTTCAAATGTTAAGAATGACGACGAGAAACAACACCAAAATTTGTTAAGATGCTCCGGGAGAATGAGTACCGAAAAGGTTGAGCCAACAATGAAAAGAATTTGAAAGCAATCTTGGAGAAGGCATGTGACTGATGGAATCCATTCTTACGTCACTGTTGAAAAGAATTTGAGAATAACCCCGAAATAATTAGAAGAGTCAGGTAAGATCCTGGGAAAATACCTGTGGGTTAGGGCCCACTAAAAGAAAACACCGTTGGAAAAGGATTGTTGAATAGATAGATGATGCACCGGAACAATTGAAATATTTGAATGAGATGACAACCTCGACTTAATTGGAACACAAACGAATCTCCTAAGATGTCTTCCGAACTCTGAAATGATCGAATGGTGAGAGGCAAACGAGCAAGGAGAACACTTGATCCAAGGAAAAGAATGTGATCAACCCGAAAAAATAAAACTTGAATTGAATCCACCGAAAAAGAAAAGAGATGAAGAATGTCGAACAAAATGAGAATTCACCAGTTGAAACAATTGTCTAAAGACTGAAGATGCTCCACACGAATGAAATTGATGGTCGAAAGAGACTCAAACTCCGAGAAGAGAAAGGGTGGGAGGGCGGGAAAACAAAGGCAACTTGGAAGGGGAAACCGATGAATAACTTCAAGAGGAAACACCGGTTGAAATCATTGAGGAAAGAAAGCAAAGACTTCGCACGAGTAGGATGGATACTTAATTACGGACTCCGACTCCGAGAAGAAAAAGGGTGGGTGGGTGGGAAAAGAAGACAACTGAGGATTGAACTTGGCAAAGATGAAGAGGCTCGAGTCAACTTGACGAGAAATGCACCGGATGAAAAGAGCTGAGGAACAACGATCGGAAAACCAACTGCGTGAACCTAAAGAATAGTTTGAATGGGAATAGGAGTAATTCAAAAGACCTACGTCAAGATTCCTCACCAGAACGACGAAGGGGCTGAGGAGTAAAAAGAATTCCTACTCTCCTATATAACTAGACTCCAAATAGTTTTCTTCTAGACACAACAACGGCCAAACTACACGATCAATCAAGGGGGGCTCCTATGGTCGGTCGAGGCTCTGATACCAACTTGCCATGCCCAAGATGCGACCCTATCCTAAAGGAACTCGAAGGTCCCACCAAGGATAGAAGCGCATCTTGAAGACGCTTTTGCAAGGTGGATATCATTACATCAACATTACACAATAGGTGGGGATACACACAAAAGGCATACAATGCCACACGGATACAACATCATCTTACAAAAGAGCACCATCCGACTACGGATAAAACACAAACAGGAACTCAAACGACATCCACCCTGCTAGCCCAGGCTGCCGACCTGGATCCTATCCCCTGATCGAATAAGAAGCAGAAGAAGAACTCCAAAACAAGCAAACATCGCTCTCGCGTCATGATCATTGCATAAACCTATACCTGCAACTGTTGTTGTAGTAATCTGTTAGCCACGAGGACTCAGCGATCCAATTACCATGGGTATCAATACTAGCAAAGCTTAATGGGTAAGGAAGGGGTAAAGTGGTGAGGTTGCAGCAGCGACTAAGCATGATATGGTGGCTAACATACGCAAATAAGAGCGAGAAGAGAAGCAATGGAACGGTCGTGAAGCTAGCAATGATCAAGAGGTGATCCTGAACTCCTACTTACGTCAAACATAACCCAAAACCGTGTTCACTTCCCGGACTCCGCCGAGAAGAGACCATCACGGCTACACACGCGGTTGATGCGTTTTAAATCGGATCTGGTGTCAAGTTATCTACAACCAGACATTAACAAATTCCCATCTGCCACATAACCACGGGCACGACTCTCGAAAGTTTATACCCTGCAGGGGCGTCCCAACTTAGCCCATGATAAGCTCTCGCGATCAATGAAGGATATTCCTTCTCCCAGGAAGAGCCGATCAGTCTCGGAATCCAGGTTTACAAGACATTTCGACAATGGTAAAACAAGACCAGCAAAACCGCCCGATGCGCCGACAATCCCGATAGGAGCTGCACATATCTCGTTCTCAGGGCAACACCGGATGAGTCAAGCTACGAGTAAAACTAGACCTCGAGTTTCCCCGAGGGGGCCCCACAGGCTGCTCGGTTTGGACCAGCACTTAGAGAAGCACTGGCCCGGGGGGGCTAAAATAAATATGACCCTTGGGTTAATTACTCCCAAGGGAAAGGTATAGGTGGCAGGCAAATGGTAAAACCAATGTTGGGCCTTGCTGGAGGAGTTTTATTCAAGGCGAACTGTCAAGGGGGTCCCATAAATCACCCAATCACGTTAGGGACGCAAAATCCGGGAACATAATACCGATATGACAGAAACTAGGGCGGCAAGAGTGGAACAAAACACCAGGCATAAGGCCGAGCCTTCCACCCTTTACCAAATATATAGATGCATTAATAATATAAGAGATATTGTGATATCCCAACATAATCCTATCCACCATGGAGCAATCTTCAACTTCACCTACAACTAGCAACGCTATAAGAGGGGCTGAGAAAAAGTGGTAACACAGCCAAACAACTGTTTGCTAGGAAGGGTGAAAAAGGTTAGAGGCTGACATGGCAATTGGGAGGCTTGAAGAGCAAAAGATAGGTAGCGCAACATAGCGATAGAACGAAGCAACTAGCATAGAAATGATAGTAGTGAGATCCAAGGTGATGGTCATCTTGCCTGAAATCCCGCAAGGAAGAAGAACGAGTCCATGAAGAAGACGAACGGATGAAGCCGAACCAAGCGTTGACGAACGAATCCTCACGATCGCAACAAAACATGAACTATCGAGAAGAAGCACACAACATGGTAAACACACCACACATAGACAAATCATGATGCTCAGCCAAGTATGAAGCATGACAAGGCTACAAGAAGCTACTCATGGAAAGAGATGATGCATACAAGAACCACACATCAAAGCAAGTTTAAATGAGGCCGGAAACAACATGTAACAATTCTGGTAAGTCCTCATATGCAAATTTAGAAATTGGTCCAGAACTGAATAAACATTTAGTTGAAGTTGTTAAAAAGGAAGTTAAGATGCACCAAGATGATCTACACGAGATTCTAGTCAAGTTACATATAAAGTTCATTTAGTTCGGAGATACGGTCTAGAAGATATGAGCAAAAACAAGTTAAACATGGCATTGATGCTAAATGCAACCAAACATCAAGCAAACACCTCAAAACATGGATACAACATGATAGTATGAAACTACATGCAATTCTAAGCAAGTTTCATACAGAGCACACTCAAAACGGAGCAACGGTTCAAACACATACACTATACAAGTTTAAAGGACAAGCTGTCCAAAACAGCAACTAGGCGTCTAGCAAGCGTCAAACCAATATGCTCAGCACCTTAACATAAGAACAAAAGTTATGGGCATGAAGTACAGGTAAAGCATGACAAAACATGAACACTGAGCTATCTCCAGAAAATAATATAACATGCTCAAAAGGACATGGCAAGATTGCAAATAATAATAGTTTCAGACTTAGCAGGAATAACATCAGGTTGCAATGTTTGGAGCTATCAAACAACATGTTACAGGAACTTAACGTGGCAAAAAAAGACATGGCATGCTATTACTAAAGACAAAGAAGAAAACTCCCTTACTGAACTAATTCCAAAGATCAACAGAAAATATGGAATCGTCCATGCAAACATGGCAAATGATATGACAGATTCATACATGGCAGGAACAACAATAAGTAGACATGTTGGTGAGCTGATACCACTCACCACAGAGAAATACATGGCATGGCAAGGTAACCAACAGTAATAAGACATGTTTGTGAAGCTAAGAACGGCAAGATTAAGTTCATAGGATGCATGGGTCACTAGCAAAGCTCATGGAAAAACTGAACTTAAAGTTAACAGGCTGACAACAACATTATTTAGCAATTTGAGAGCAAGATAGCGACAAGCTAAAGTAGGCCATAAATGCAACCAGGAGCATGGGTGGTAGAGCATGACATGTATAACAAAATATCCTCAGTGAACATCTCCAAATTATGCATAGAATGACTTGTAGCAACATGTTTACATAGCATCATGATATAACAGAAAGTCTAGCGAAACAGCAACAGCAAGTACCCTACTTCACAAGCTCTACGCACTCACTACAAGACTCACAAAAATACATGGATTGCACCACTGTAAAGATGGCATGACGTATCACAAAACACATGTAGAGCTCATGCTCATAGGATGCACACACAAAATGCAACGAAAACGACAAATCAGCAAGTTATAACAGTTTCAACAGGTTACCATCATATAGCACTCTTGCAACAAGGATTAGGGCATCAAGATGAACTCAAACAAGCATGGCACAATGGAGTGAAATGTAGAGCATCTCATGGTGAACATTTTGATATATTATACACTCCAAACGGACACACATGCACAAAGTTACATTAGGATGAAAATGCCTATATGATGCTGATAAACAGGGACAGGCAATTTTCCAAAAAAACATTGATGAGCGGCATTTAGTTATCTCGTGCCCAGGGAGGAGGTTAGGCGGGCTCGCTCACCTTGGGCCACTTGGGCCAGAGAGGAGGGAGAGGCGGATCGGGCCAGCACGAAGCAGGCCGGCGGGGACGGGCCGCGGGGCCCACGTGGCCGGGCTGGCTGCGTGTGCCAAGACGCTGGGACGACGACGGAGCCGCGGCGGCGAGGGAGCCCGGCGAAGGCGGAAAAGGGAAGGCCAGGCAGTGGGGAGCCGGCGGATCTGGCCGCAGGGCGCCGGATCTGGCTAGAGTTGGACAAGGACGGCGGCGACATGGAGCTCCAATGGCGGCGGGGTACTGCAGGAGAGAGGGAGAGGGCCGCTGAGGGAGGAGAGGAGGGAAGAAGGAGGAGTAGGGCGACGGGCGGCGCGACCTCGGCAACGGAGGAGGAGGGGGCGGCTGGCAGCGACACAACCAGTCATGGCTTGCCAAGTGGCGGCAAGAGGTGGCCGGCGGCAGATTCGAGGAGGGAGGCGGCGGCTGTAGGTGGCTGGTGGTTGGGCTGGCATGGAAAACAAGGCGGGGCTTGGGATTCCGAAAATGGAGGCTAGGGGTCTATATATAGGAGTGAGGCTAGGGTTAGGGGGTTTTAGGAGTGTTTCGGGGCCTCAGATCGCCATCGGACGGCTCCGGATCGGAGGGGGTTTAGCTGAGGGGGTAGATGGGCTGTGAAGAGAGGATTTGGGCTGAGAGGAGAGAAGAGTAGTGCAGCCCGGTGGCAGTTTCGGAGACCAAAACGTCCGACGAAGGTACCGGCAGCGGTACCGCTATATGTTTAACAGTTGGACTATCAAACGAGCTCCGAATGCAACGAAACTTGACAGGCCGTCTACCTACACTATAATAAGACCGCACGCCAACTTTCATTCCATTCGAGAACATTTTTATGCCACTTATAAAATAATATTTCGGAGGTGCCGCGGGTGCGTGCGAGTGTGGTCGGGCTCAGAACGGACAACGGAGAGAACCGGTGGAACCCGAACGTATGCAAGTTTTGAAAAAACATGCGGATGAAATGCAGATGATGACATGGCAAAATGCAACACGCAAGCACATGACATGGCAACAACGATGAATAACTGGAGGACACCTGGCGCATCAAATCCGGGGCATTACACGTGAAGGCCAAGATGAGCAGCAGCGGACGTGGCTGATGCGGAAGAATCGGAACGGCCGGATACGGCCGTCCGGTCATGCTCTAACAATTTCAACACAAAAGGGGTAACTTGAGCAGGTGGTGCCATTTATCTACAACAGAAATATGCAAAACACTAAGACATGTAATCTTGAAGAGTAATTCATATTCAACATTTTAATAATATCATTACTCCCACTAAAATCAACATCCCTCGGTTGATATCAATATGTCAACTAGTGAGCTTTTGCATCACCACTAGAGGACAAGATCACTCGGTAAGCAACTGTAACACCCCGGATGTATCTTTCCATATTTGTAACTCCAACTCTTGCCATTTTCCGGATATGTGCTGTGATATTCCCTCCGTGGTTGGGTTTTGTTTTCGTTTTTGCATTTTGTTCATGTCATGCATCTCATATCATGTCATCATGTGCATCTCATTTGCATACGTGTTCGTCTCATGATTCCGAGCATATTCCCCGTTGTCTGCTTTTGCAATCCGCACTCCTATGTTCCCTGCGCCCCTCTTTTTTTTTTCCGTGTGCGGTGTTGAACATTCTCGAATGGATCGAGCCTTGCCAAGTGGCCCTGGTATAGCACCGTAGACCACCTGTCAAGTTTTGGGTCATTTGGAGTTCGTTTGGTACTCCAACGGTTAACCGCACCTCGCAAAGGCCTCTTTTAAGTTGCAGCCCAACAACCCTCCAAAACTGCCCAATAACCCATCTAACTCCCTCCATGCCCTCGGTCGCTCGATCACGATCGTGGGCGAAAACTACACCCCATTTGGACTCTCCTAGCTCCTCTATGCCTATTTAAAGACCCTCCCCAAATCCGGGCAAACCCTAGCAAATCCCTCCGCGCGCCACGGACACGTCCGGATCGGACGGACGCTCCGCCCGCCGGACGAATCGCGAGCCGCCACGTGCGCCGCCCGCCCGCCGCCCCGCCCGCCCTGCTTGCCATGGCCCCACGCCGCCCGAGCTGCCGGCGCACGCGCGCTGCCGCCGCCCTCCGCCGCCGCCGCGCCGCCGCCGGCCCGCCGCCAGCCGCCGCCGCTGCAGCGCCGCTACACAGCACACACCGCCGCCGCCGCCGCTGCATCGCCGCGCCGCCGCCGCCGCGCCGCCGCCACACTGCCGCCGCCTTGCGCTGCCGCCGCATTGCCACTGCTGCCGCCAAGGCCAGGTTGCTGGTTGGCTGCCCGCCGCCACGGACGCCTGCCCCTCCTCCGGCGCTGCTCCTCCGGCGAAGCTCCCCGCCCGGCAACCTCCGATCCGATCCAGATCCGATCCGATCCAGTTGACTTTTCCCCCCTCCATTTTCGTCTAAGTCCCAAAATCTGTCATTAATTCGTGCAGTTTTCAACGCATCACATCTCTGCAACCGTGGCCCCGTTTTGGGCGTATAATATGTCAAAATGTTTGTCTCGAAGAGTACATCATTTCATTCCATTGCATCATTTGCATTTGAGCTCATCTTGGTGCCCGAAATGCTGTTTGAAGATAGCTTCAGATCGTTAGTTTCAGAATCTTATCAGTTCGAGCTATTTTGTCATTTTTGCCATGAATTATGTGTGCACCCTATGAATTTGAGTCCTACATGAGAGTTGAACATTGCCATGCCATCTTTCCAGGGGTATTTTCCATGTATTTTTGTGAGCTATGTGTTGACTAGAACAAGCATGCAAAGTAGGGATGATGTTGTTACTGATTTCAGGAACTTAGTGATTTCACTAAGTCTTGTCCTGCTGATAATTTTATGCCATATGTTTAGGTTCTTTCAGAGAGATCTATGCCCTTTTTGAGCATGATCAGTAAGGGTGTTTTGAACATATGGTTGTGCTCTATCCATCCATGCCTTTGTTGGTATTTATGGAGTAGTCTAGCATGTCATTTTCGTGCTCTACTTTTGCTTGAAATTGTTTCCTGGCAGACTGTTTGCATTAGATTCAATTTTCACGAGGTCGGTGTAGTTGATCCGTATGCTATGATGTTGTTCTTGCCATGTATAGCTCCTATGCCATGTCTTCTTGATGGGTGTATGCTTAGTTTATCATGAGATGCTCTGTAGTGAGTGCATCGAGCTCACGAACATGCCATGTTGAATCTGTTTTTGCCATGTCCTGAGATTTCACTAAGTCTGAAATCTGTAATAAAACTTGCAATGTTTACATGGGTGCCATCATTTCTTAAGGTCCTTTTGGCTTATGGTCAGTAAGGGACTATTGAAATATGCTTTGAGTAGAATCATGTCATGCCTTGCTTTGCTATTATAAGTTCCTGTAGCATGTTGTTTGCTTGCTCTAAACATGCCTTCCTGATGTTAATTCCTGCCATGTTAGTATTTTCACTAAGTCTGTGAACCTGATATTTTGAGCACTTTCTCCATGCTTGTTTGAACATGTTATGATGTGATTTAGCCGTAGCTTAGTGTTCCTCTATTGTTAAGCATCTCCTGTAGTTTGTTGCCATGTGCTTTGTTTTTATGTTGGGGTGCTGTAGCATAGTTTCGTGTTGCGTGCTAAGTAGCATCGGGCTGTTAAACGCAGATTTGCGTCATTCTTGTTTTGCTTGTCATTTGCAAACCGTGCATCCGTTTCCGGTGATCTTTATATCGATTTCAACCGAAATCATCTCATCTTTCCAGTGGCATACTTGGTTTGCCAAGTTGATGCCCGGTTCATCATTTTCCTTCCGGAGCAAACATATGCATAGCATGTCACATCTCGCATAGCATGTCATGTATTGCATCATATTGCTTGTGCATATGTTCCTTGTTTGATTGTGGTTCCGTTGCTTGTGTTCTTGCTTTGGGTAGAGCCGGGAGACGAGTACGTGAACGAGGAGCCTGTTGAGAACGACTACGAGGATCCAGCCTTCGACAACTCTGAGAACCTTTCAGGCAAGATGACCATACCTTCGAAATCACTTCTATCCTTGCTTGCTAGATGCTCGCTCTTTTGCTATGCCTATGCTGCGATACCTACCACTTGCTATATCTTGCCACCCATACTGCCATGTCAACCTCTAACCACCCATGTCCTAGCAAACCGTTGTTTGGCTATGTTACCGCTTTGCTCAGCCCCTCTTATAGCGTTGTTAGTTGCAGGTGAAGATGAAGTTTGTTCCTTGTTGGAACATGGTTATTTTGGGATATCACAATATCTATTGTTTTTAATTAATGCATCTATATACTTGGTAAAGGGTGGAAGGCTCGGCCTTTTGCCTGGTGTTTTGTTCCACTCTTGCCACCCTAGTTTCCGTCATACCGGTGTTATGTTCCTTGATTTTGCGTTCCTTACGCGGTCGGGTGATTTATGGGACCCCCTTGACAGTTCGCTTTGAATAAAACTCCTCCAGAAGGCCCAACCTTGGTTTTACCATTTGCCACCTATACCCTTTTTCCCTTGGGTTTTCGCGAGCCCGAGGGTCATCTTTATTTTACCCCGGGCCGTGCTCCTTCGAGTGTTGGTCCAACTCGAGCGATGTCCGGCGCCTGGGCAACTGGGTCTATGCCAACCCGCTGCCTTGCTCATCGGTGTGCCCGAGAACGAGATATGTGCAGCTCCTATCGGGATTTGTCGGCACGGCGGGAGGTCTTGCTGGTTTAGTTTTACCATTGTCGAAATGTCTTGATGTACCGGATACCGAGTCCGATCGGTGTGTCTTGGGTGAAGGTTTATTCCTTCGATGACCGTGAGAGCTTGTGATGGGCTTGTTGGGACACCCCGCAGGTATAATCTTTCAAAGCCGTGTCCGCGGTTATGAGGCAGATGGGAATTTGTTAATGTCCGGTTGTAGAAAACCCAAAGTTGACCTTAATTAAAATACATCAACCGTGTATGTAACCGTGATGGTCTCTTCTAGGCGAAGTCCGGGAAGTGAACACGGTGTTGGAGTTATGCTTGACGTAAGTAGTCAGGATCACTTCTTGATCGCTAATAGCTTCACGACCGCGCCTTGCTTCTCTTCTCGCTCTCTTTTTGAAGTAGCCACCATATATGCTAGTCGCTGCAGCAGCTCCTCCTTTTGACACCAGCCTTCCCTTGCTTAAATAGTTTTGATCTCGCGGGTGTGAGATTGTTGAGTCCCCGTGGCTCATGATTCTACCAAAACAGATGCAGTACCGGTGATGCGGTAGCAGATGGCGAACCGAGCTAAAGTGGGAATATGATGAGGCACTTGGTCGTTACTATGTTTCCTTTCCGGACGATTAGTAGTGGAGCCCAGTTGGGGCGATCGGGGATCTGTGTCGCATGTGGGGTTGTTCTTCTTTTATTTTGGTTCCGTAGCCGGACCTTGATTGTTTCTGGATGATGTAATGCTTTATTCATGTAATTGTGTGAAGTGGCGACTGTAAGCCAACTATGTATCTTTCCCCTTATGTATTACATGGATTGTGCGAAGATTACCTCACTTATGACATTGCTTTCAATGCGGTTATGCCTCTAAGTCGTGCTTCGACACGGGAGCTATAGCCGCATCGAGGGCGTTATAAGTTGGTAATCAGAGCCTTCCCCGACCTTAGGAGCCCCACTGCTTGATCGTTTTTAGTGGCCGAGTTGTGTCTAGAAAAATGTTTTGAGTCATTTAGGATTATATATATCGGAGAGTTAGGAATTCTTTTTACTCCCCAGTCCCTTCGACCTTCTGGTGAGGTATCCTGACGTAGAGTTTTGACTCTTCTCTTCTCAAATTTCACTAAAATTTTTTAGGATCACGCGGGTATCTTAGAATCGTTCCGATGGTTTTATGATGACAACATTGTCTTGGTTGCCCTCGACATTTAGGGGTTGTGGCGGTGTCCCGGGAGTTGAGCTCCGAGGTGTTGTCGCCATAATTTTATCGCTGCAGTTCGAATACCGAGTTTAGTACGCCGACATCGAAAATCTCTTTTATGCGGTCAGTTGGTGAGATAACCCGCTAACCCAAAGATTGTGGTGAGTACGGAGTATTGCCATGACTCGTGATAACGGATGCTTTTCAAGGTTGAGGTACACGATTTCGAAGGTTTCTTGGTTATGTGTTGAAGGATGGATACAGCTGGATGTAGGGATTGTTAGCTTGGGTGAGGTATATATATTGCTCCCTGTATCCCCAACACTGATTGCATAACCGAAAGTTTCGGAGTTTATAGGAGGGATTCAAGTAGCTCTAGTATTTCTTCCGCAGATATTTGGTTTGTGATTGGGTAATCCTTACCACTTATTTGTTCCATTCATACCTTGTTTTTATTTTCATTCATCAATATCTCTTATCAAGTGGCTTCTCACCTTAATGGACGGATGTTTACTTTGGAATTCATTCGCTCATCCCTGTTCAATGTTTATTGTGAAGACTATATGTTGCAATTTCTATCCGCTGATTCAACTTGCCTATCTGTCTATCAAGATGCTAACGGATGTCACCTCTTCAGATGGCTCCACCAACGCCGTAATCCGGAACGCAGTGATGGGAGTCAGCGAACCTCCACCTCCACCTCCGCCTCCGGAGGCATGGCAAACTTTGATGGCAACCACTAACGCCAACGCTCAGTTGTTGATTCAGCTGATGCAAGAGCGTAACCAAGGCCAAGGCAACCAAGGGAATCAAGGTCAAGGGCAGTTCTATCATCAGCCACAGTTCCCTACACTCAACCAGTTCCTTGCCAACCAGCCAAAGTCTTTCAGCTATTGTGCCGAGGCCACAGACGCCGACGATTGGCTCGTGGATATCAACAAGCATTTTGAATGCAGCAATGTCAGACCTGAGGACTACGTCAAGTTCGCGTCTTTTCAGCTCAAGGATCAGGCAGCTGATTGGTTCCAAAGAATACAAGGATTCTAGAGGTGGTCGAGTGATTACTTGACTGATTTTGCCGGGACTTTAAAGCTCACCATATTCCTTCCAAAGGTTGTTGAGAGCAAGCGTGAGGAGTTTCGCAATCTCAAGCAAGGAAATATGTCGATGTACTAATACAACATACAGATTTCGTAAACTTGCTCGTTTTGCTAAACAAGACGTTCCTGATGAGAAAAGTATGATCTATCAGTTCAGAGGTGGCCTTCGAGAGGATCTGCAGTTATCTCTTGTTCTTTCCGAGCCTACTCGGTTTGATCAATTCTATAATATGGCACTCAAGCTAGAAGGTGCTCAGCTCAAGTGTGAGGCTTCAAAGAAGAGAATCAGGGATGCAGTTCAGTCTTCTTCCTCCTCTCAAGTGGCAGCAAAGCAGCAAAAGTTCTACCTTCCTCCTCCTCCATTCCGTCGGCCTTTATCGCAGAAGAACTCGGTGGTCGTGGATCTTCCCACCCACCCAACCCAAGCTACTGTAACAAGTCTCACCTCAAGCTCCAAGGTCAAGTGCTCCTTATCACCGTCCGCCTCAGAGGTGACTGCAACAAGTGCCAGCAGAAAGGTCACTATGCGAACAAATGCCATAACCAAAGGCGCCTTCCTCCTCCTCCCCCTGTGAGGTCTTCAAGCAATGCAGTGGTCAAGCATAATCCCAAGTCTGCCAAGGTGAATATGATGAATGCAGCGCAAGCAGAGGATTCTTCAGATGTGATCATGGGTAATCTTCCAGTTAATGATATTCCTGCAAAAGTTTTATTTGATACGGGTGCTTCTATTTCATTCATATCAAAGCCTTTTGCATCCATGCATGATTTGCATACTGTTGATCTGCCTAAGCCGATAGCGGTTTCCTCTCCGGGTTTATTCATGAACACCAAGATGATGGTCGGATGTTTCTATCAAGATGGGCGACTATAGATTTCTATCTTCTCCAATGGTTCTTGGTGACTCGATATTGATCTTATTCTTGGGATGGATGGCTTTTCAAAGACAAGGCTCACTTGATTGTGCTGTCAGGAAATTCAATTGACACACCCTTCCGAGGATGTTATCATCTATGCCGCCGTGATGAAACCATTCGGTTGTTTTCTCTCAATGAGAAGGGTGAATTGATGCTATCTCTCAAATTCCAATCGCTTGTGAGTACCAAGATGTCTTTCCGTAAGAGCTTCCGGGTATGCCTCCTCATCGCCGGTCGAATTCGTTATTGATCTTGAGCCCGCATCGAACCCGTTTGCAAGCGCCCTTACAAGCTTGGACCCAAGGAGCTGAAAGAATTGAAGAAGCAGCTCGATGAACAAGAGCGTCTGGTTTGATCGACCGAGTTCATCTCCATGGGGATGTGGAGTTCTTTTGTCCGTAAGAAGGATGGCACGGACCGACTTTGTGTTGATTACCGTCCATTGAATAAGAAGACAATCAAGAACAAGTATCCACTTCCCAACATCAATGAGCTATTCGAGCAACTCAAAGGTGCTAAAGTATTCTCCAAGCTTGACCTCCGTATGGGTTATCATCAGATTCGATTCGTGAACAAGATATTCCCAAGACAAAGATTCGAACAAGCTATGGTTCTTATGAATATACCGTCATGTCTTTCGCCTTGTCAATGCTCCTCCAACTTTCTCTCGCATGATGAACTTTATCTTCAACCCCTACACCAATGAATTCGCCTTGGTGTATCTCGATGATATTTTGGTCTTCTTCCAAGAACAAGCAGGATCATGCCAAACATTTGCGATTGGTGCTCGACAAGCTCGAGAGAACATCAATTCTATGCGAAGTTTTCCAAATGTGAGTTCGGCTTGATGAAGTTCTTTATCTTGGTCATATCATCTCAGCCAAGGGCATCGCTGTTAATCCCGAGAAGGTGTCTTCAATTGTGAATTGGGAACCTCCTCGAGAATGTCAAGCAGCTCCATGATTTTCTCGGTCTTGCAAGCTATTGTCGAAGATTCGCTGAGAACTTCTCCAAGATTGCAAAGCCTCTTTCCAACCTCCTCCGAAGCATGTCAAGTATGTCCGACGCTTTGAGTGTGATGTCGCTTTCAACACCCTCAAAGAGAAGCTAGTCACAGCCCCTGCCTTGACTCCTCCCGATGAATCCAAGCCATTCAAGTTTTTCGTGATGCTTCCTTGCAAGGTCTCGTGCTGTGTTAATGCAAGAGAAGAAGGTTGTGGCCTATACCTCTCGCCAGTTGAAGCCCAACGAAAAGAACTACCCCACTCACGATCTTGAGTTGGCGGCAGTTGTCCATGCATTGATAACATGGAGACATCTCTTGTTGGGAAGGAAAGTGGACATTTTCACCGATCACAAGAGTCTCAAGTATATCTTCACTCAACCAAACCTCAACCTCAGGCAAACTCGATGGGTCGAAATGATTCAAGAGTACAATCCAAGTATTGAATATACTCCTGGCAAGGCGAATGTGATTGCAGATGCTTTGAGCAGAAAGGCTTATTGCAACAGCCTAATTCTCAAGCCCTTCCAACCGGATCTTTGTGAAGCTTTCCGCAAGCTGAATCTTCAAGTTGTTCCTCAAGGATTTCTTGCCAACCTCATAGTCTCTCCTACTTTGGAAGATCAAATTCGTGAGGCTCAACTTCTGGATACCATGGTGAAGAAGGTGAAACGTGGTATTGACAAGGGCATTTCCAAATACAAGTGCTATCGCTGATGACAAAGACACTCTTTTCTTCGAGGATCAGACAGGTTCCTAAAGGCGATCCGAGAAAAGTCATCATGAATGAGGCACACAATTCCTCCTATCCATTCATCCCGAAGTACGAAGATGTACCATGACCTCAAGCAATCAGATTGGTGGACTCGAATGAAGCGAGAAATTGCTCAATTCGTGAATGAATGTGATGTCTGCAGAAGAGTGAAAGGTAACACCAAAGACCAGCTGGTCTCCTCCAACCTCTTGCTATTCCGAATGGAAGTTTGATCATATCGAGATGGACTTCGGACTGGTTTTCCTAAGTCCAAGCGTGGAAATGATGCTATCTTCGTTGTCATTGACAAGCTTACTAAAGTGGCTCATTTTCTTCCTGTCAAAGAGTCTATCACAGCAGCTCAGTTGGCAGAGCTATACACCTCCAGAATTGTCTCCTTGCACGGTATTCCGCAATTGATCTCTTCAGACCGTGGAAGCATCTTCACTTCTAAGTTCGGGATTCTTTTCGAAGGCCATGGGCACCAAGATTCGTTTCAAAGACAGCTTTTCATCCTCAAACAAGTGGCCAAGTCGAGCGAGTCAATCAAATCCTTGAAGATATGCTCGGGGCTTGTGTCATTTCTTTTGGCATGAAGTGGGAAGAGTGTCTCCCTTATGCCGAAGTTCTCCTACAACAACAGCTTCCAAGCAAGTTCGCAAGGCCCCATTTGAAATTTATATGGCGAAAGTGCCGACTCCTCTCAATTGGTCCGAGACAGGTGAACGCCAACTTCTTGGCAACGACTTGATCACGAAGTCAAGAAATGTGCAAAGTCATTCGTGAGAATCTCAAAGCCGCGCTAATCGCGCCGTAAGGGCTATTATGATGACAAGCACCGTGATGTGGCTTTTGAAATCGGAGACCATGTCTACCTCCGCGCTCTCCAATGAAAGGTACTCGTAAACCCGGTATCAAAGGAAGCTTGCCCCTAGATACGTGGGTCCTTTCAAGATCATTGGCAAAAGAGGCGATCTCGCCTATCAACTTGAGCTTCCATCCAACTTTGCAAACGTGCACGATGTGTTTCACGTGTCACAGCTCCGCAAGTGCTTCAAGATTCCTGAGCGCACTATCAACTTTGAAGAAATTGACCTCCAAGAAGATCTCTCTTATCATGAGCACCCCGCTGCTATTCTTGAAGAAACCGAGCGCAAGACTCGCAACAAGTCAATCAAATTCCTAAAAGTGAAGTGGTCACACCATTCCGACCGAGAAGCCACCTGGGAGCGCGAGGATCACCTCCGTTCCGAATATCCGGAGTTCTTTCAGTCCTAGATCTCGGGACGAGATCCTCTTGTAGTGGTGGACTGTTGTAACACCCGGATGTATCTTTCCATATTTGTAACTCCAACTCTTGCCATTTTCGGATATGTGCTATGATATTCCTCCGTGGTTGGGTTTTGTTTTCGCTTTTGCAGTTTGTTCATGTCATGCATCTCATATCATGTCATCATGTGCATCTCATTTGCATACGTGTTCGCCTCATGATTCCGAGCATATTCCCGTTGTCTGCTTTTGCAATCCGCACTCCTATGTTCTCCGCGCCCCTCTTGTTTTTTTTTCCGTGTGGGTGTTGAACATTCTCGAATGGACCGAGCCTTGCCAAGTGGCCCTGGTATAGCACCGTAGACCACTGTCAAGTTTCGGGTCATTTGGAGTTCGCTTGGTACTCCAACGGTTAACCGCACCTCGCAAAGGCCTCTTTAAGTTGCAGCCCAACAACCCTCCAAAACAGCCCAATAACCCATCTAACTCCCTCCATGCCCTCGGTCGCTCGATCACGATCGTGGGCGAAAACTACACCCCATTTGGACTCTCCTAGCTCCCTCTATGCCTATTTAAAGACCCTCCTCAAATCCGGGCAAACCCTAGCAAATCCCCTCTCGCGCCACGGACACGTCCGGATCGGACGACGCGTCCGCCGCCGCGGACGAATCGCGAAGCGCCACGTGGCGCCGCTGCGCCGCCGTCCCGCCGCCCGCCCATGGCCCGCCGCGTTGCCCCCCGCGCCGCCGCCGGGCCGCGCCATGCGCCGCCCGCCGCCGCCCTGCCGCGCCGCCGCTACGCCCCGCCGCCGCAGCGCGCCGCCGCCGCCGCCGCCGCTGCTGGCATTGCTGCCGCCGCCGCCACACCGCCGCCACATTGCCGCTTGCCATTGCGCTTGCCTGCTGCTGCCATTGCCGCCGCCTTGCCGCCACTGCCGCGCTGCTGGCGTCGCCCGCTGCCTGGCCGCCGCCGCCTGGCCCCTCCTCCGGCGCTGCTCCTCCGGCGAGCTCCCCCGCCGGCAACCTCCGATCCGATCCAGATCCGATCTGGATCCAGGTTGACTTTTCCCCCCTCCATTTTCGTCCAAGTCCCAAAATCTGTCATTAATTCATGCAGTTTTCAACGCATCACATCTCTGCAACCGTGGCCCCGTTTTGGGCGTATAATATGTCAAAATGTTCGTCTCGAAGAGTACATCATTTCATTCCATTGCATCATTTGCATTTGAGCTCATCTTGGTGCCCGAAATGCTGTTGGAAGATAGCTTCAGATCGTTAGTTTCAGAATCTTATCAGTTCGAGCTATTTTGTCATTTTTGCCATGAATTATGTGTGCACCCTATGAATTTGAGTCCTACATGAGAGTTGAACATTGCCATGCCATATTTCCAGGGGTATTTTCCATGTATTTTTGTGAGCTATGTGTTGACTAGAACAAGCATGCAAAGTAGGGATGATGTTGTTACTGATTTCAGGAACTTAGTGATTTCACTAAGTCTTGTCCTGCTGATAATTTTATGCCATATGTTTAGGTTGTTTCAGAGAGATCTATGCCCTTTTTGAGCATGATCAGTAAGGGTGTTTTGAACATATGGTTGTGCTCTATCCATCCATGCCTTTGTTGGTATTTATGGAGTAGTCTAGCATGTCATTTTCGTGCTCTACTTTTGCTTGAAATTGTTTCCTGGCAGACTGTTTGCATTAGATTCAATTTTCACGAGGTCGGTGTAGTTGATCCGTGTATGCTATGATGTTGTTCTTGCCATGTATAGCTCCTATGCCATGTCTTCTTGATGGGTGTATGCTTAGTTTATCATGAGATGCTCTGTAGTGAGTGCATCGAGCTCATTTAACATGCCATGTTGAATCTGTTTTTGCCATGTCCTGAGATTTCACTAAGTCTGAAATCTGTAATAAAACTTGCAATGTTTACATGGGTGCCATCATTTCTTAAGGTCCTTTTGGCTTATGGTCAGTAAGGGACTATTGAAATATGCTTTGAGTAGAATCATGTCATGCCTTGCTTTGCTATTATAAGTTCCTGTAGCATGTTGTTTGCTTGCTCTAAACATGCCTTCCTGATGTTAATTCCTGCCATGTTAGTATTTTCACTAAGTCTGTGAACCTGATATTTTGAGCACTTTCTCCATGCTTGTTTGAACATGTTATGATGTGATTTAGCCGTAGCTCAGTGTTCCTCTATTGTTAAGCATCTCCTGTAGTTTGTTGCCATGTGCTTTGTTTTTATGTTGGGGTGCTGTAGCATAGTTTCGTGTTGCGTGCTAAGTAGCATCGGGCTGTTAAACGCAGATTTGCGCCATTCTTGTTTTGCTTGTCATTTGCAAACCGTGCATCCGATTCCGGTGATCTTTATATCGATTTCAACCGAAATCATCTCATCTTTCCAGTGGCATACTTGGTTTGCCAAGTTGATGCCCGGTTCATCATTTTCCTTCCGGAGCAAACATATGCATAGCATGTCACATCTCGCATAGCATGTCATGTATTGCATCATATTGCTTGTGCATATGTTCCTTGTTTGATTGTGGTTCCGTTGCTTGTGTTCTTGCTTTGGGTAGAGCCGGGAGACGAGTACGTGAACGAGGAGCCTGTTGAGAACGACTACGAGGATCCAGCCTTCGACAACTCTGAGAACCTTTCAGGCAAGATGACCATACCTTCGAAATCACTTCTATCTTTGCTTGCTAGATGCTCGCTCTTTTGCTATGCCTATGCTGCGATACCTACCACTTGCTATATCTTGCCACCCATACTGCCATGTCAACCTCTAACCACCCATGTCCTAGCAAACCGTTGTTTGGCTATGTTACCGCTTTGCTCAGCCCCTCTTATAGCGTTGTTAGTTGCGGTGAAGATGAAGTTTGTTCCTTGTTGAACATGGTTATTTTGGGATATCACAATATCTATTGTTTTAATTAATGCATCTATATACTTGGTAAAGGGTGGAAGGCTCGGCCTTTTGCCCGGTGTTTTGTTCCACTCTTGCCACCCTAGTTTCCGCCATACCGTGTTATGTTCCTTGATTTTATGCTCCTTACGCGGTCGGGTGATTTATGGGACCCCTTGACAGTTCGCTTTGAATAAAACTCCTCCAGAAGGCCCAACCTTGGTTTTACCATTTGCCACCTATACCCTTTTTCCCTTGGGTTTTCGCGAGCCCGAGGGTCATCTTTATTTTACCCCGGGCGGTGCTCCTTCGAGTGTTGGTCCAACTCGAGCGATGTCCGCGCCCCTGGCAACCAGGTCTATGCCAACCCGTCGCCTTGCTCATCCGGTGTGCCCCGAGAACGAGATATGTGCAGCTCCTATCGGGATTTGTCGGCACAAGTGGGAGGTCTTGCTGGTTTAGTTTTACCATTGTCGAAATGTCTTGATGTACCGGATACCGAGTCCGATCGGTGTGTCTTGGGTGAAGGTTTATTCCTTCGATGACCGTGAGAGCTTGTGATGGGCTTGTTGGGACACCCTGCAGGTATAATCTTTCAAAGCCGTGCCCGCGGTTATGAGGCAGATGGGAATTTGTTAATGTCCGGTTGTAGAAAACCCAAAGTTGACCTTAATTAAAATACATCAACCGTGTATGTAACCGTGATGGTCTCTTCTCGGCGAAGTCCGGGAAGTGAACACGGTGTTGGAGTTATGCTTGACGTAAGTAGCCAGGATCACTTCTTGATCGCTAATAGCTTCACGACCGCGCCTTGCTTCTCTTCTCGCTCTCTTTTGCGAAGTAGCCACCATATATGCTAGTCGCTTGCAGCAGCTCCTCCTTTTGACACCAGCCTTCCTTGCTTAAATAGTTTTGATCTCGGGTGTGAGATTGCTTGAGTCCCTGTGGCTCACATGATTCTACCAAAACAGATGCAGTACCGGTGATGCCAGTAGCAGATGGCGAATCGAGCTAAAGTGGAATATGATGAGGCACTTGGTCGTTACTATGTTTCCTTTCGGACGATTAGTAGTGGAGCCAGCTTTAGGCGATCGGGATCCGTGTCGCATGTGGGGTTGTTCTTCTTTTATTTTGGTTCCAGAGTCGGACCTTGATTGTATCTGGATGATGTAATGCTTTATTCATGTAATTGTGTGAAGTGGCGATCGTAAGCCAACTATGTATCTTTCCCCTTATGTATTACATGGATTGTGCGAAGATTACCTCACTTGCGACATTGCTTTCAATGCGGTTATGCCTCTAAGTCGTGCTTCGACACGTGGGAGCTATAGCCGCATCGAGGGCGTTACAGCAACTCTTGCTAATCGTATCTCCATACGGCTCTTGTTGTTGGGGACATATCATGCGTTGCCAACTCCTATGCCTCGTGGCCCAAAACTGTTTTGATAGCCACAACAAGTTAACCAATGCTTCACGTGTAAGTGTCCGACACAAACCCATATAGGCCCACCACTAAATATACTTGACATGTGAAGGTGCAACAATTGCGGAGGCATTTATACTTGACATTCTTTGAGGGATCACCCTACTTAAAAAATCTACCATGCAAAAGAAGGGTGCATAAAAGGGATAAACTTTCACGAGCAGTTTATATATGTGTGATATGGTATAGCACTACAAAAAAATACACTTCCGTGATGATACGTGTTTGTCACAGTAGGTCACGTTTTCTGTCGTGCATGTACATCCATGACGATTTTATGACAGAATCAAGATAGTCATACCTGTGCTGTCGTAGAATTGTTCCATGACATTACCAAAATTAACATCAAGGAAGTGTCCACTTCCATGATGATAAATCGCGCATCATAGAAGTGCTTTCATCAAGGGTGACTGACATGTGGCATCCACCGTAACGAGATGCCGTTAAGCTATCGGGTCCGGTTTTGGATTCGATAACCCGCTAACAGCCATGACCAATGCCGATTTTCCACGTGTAAAATTCTCATTGGCCAACGGAACCACATGTCAGCTTCGAGTTGGCACAGGTGCCACTCATCCAATGGGGAGATGCGCCTATGATATGTTGACACGTGGACTGGTCCAAAAGTGGCCCGTAAAGATTAAATGGGCCGGCCCAACTAAGGGCCCACAAGATTATGCAGACCATAATGGGCCGGTGCAGATAAAGGCCCACAAGATTTTGCGGACCATAATGGGCCGACCCAGCTAAAGGCCCATAAGATTTTGCAGACCATAATGGGCCGACCCAGCTAAAGGCCCACGAGATTTCGTTGACCATAATGGGCTGGCCCAGCTAAAGGCCCAAAAGATGTTGAGGACACTAGGCTGTCCCATTAACAGGCTACCATGTTTTGGGCCAAATGCCGCCCATATTTGATCCGATCCATTAACAGACTGCCACGTTCCGGTACAAATAAAGGCCCATGTGAGATCCGGCCCGTTAAAAGCCTACCATGTTCTGGGCCAAATTACGGCCCTGATCAGATCTGGCCCTTTAAAATGCTTTGTCTAAATTATGGCCCATATCAGATTCGGCCCGTCAAATGGACGCTATGCTTTTGGGCCCACTTTCTAAATGCCCATTTAGTAATTCGGCCTGGTATTAGTTTCGGCCTATTAAAGGCCCGTTTAACATTTCAGCCCTATATTTATTTCAGCCTGTTAATAGCCCGTCAAATAGTTGGGCCTAACTACGGCCCGGTTTGCATCCAGCCGGCTAACAACCAATAATCTGATTGGACCAAACAAGGACCAAGACAATTTTGGCCTATTAACGGCTCGTGCTGTGATTGGCACAATCATGGGCCGGGGTCTATTTCGGCCTGCTGCCGGCCCATGAGCTTTTTGGAACGTTTCAGGCCCAACCTACTTTTCAGACTCCTAAAAGCCCATTGAGATTTCTTGCAAAAATAGGGCCGGCGGTTTACGGGGCCTATTAAAGTCCCGAATCTACTAGTGGGCCTGTTTACATTTAGGCCTGTTAATGGACAAAGATGACCGGGCCCATGATGCGGATCATACATAGTGATTTGCATGACGGCCCGATTATGTACCGTAATTTTACGGTTTGGCCAGTTTACTACAAAGACATGATATACATATAGTAAAATAACTGCAGCATCGTGCATAAGAAAAACCTAGACTATACAATAAAGAAATTATGGCATATTACATCCACTGGGCATCAAAGTTCACCACTATGATAATAAAGCACAAGCTGACAACATATTACATACACTGGGCATCAAAGATCACCACCAGTGAAATAAACACGCTGACAAAATAATATACAAAACTGACAGCACTTCAATAGAGTTCAAGAATGGTTAGCCCTGCTCAGGAGCTGCAGCGCAAGCAGCTGAGCAAGATGATGCGACTGCACTTGTTTGACACTTATATCCTCCTCACTCTGAAAGATAAATAAGCAGATAGATGACAGGTTTTGCACTGATGAATAAACTGACACAATTCAAAATAGCATTGACACAAAATGGTATTTTTAGGTCAAGACATGGTAGGAAATGACATTGTGAAGGAGTTGGCAGCTTCACGACACCACTCGATTACAGAGCAAGAACTCATAAGTATCAATGGTTAGTGTGTTGTCAATTTATCCCATTTTAGATTGGCAAATAAAGAGACGGTTTAAATAATAGTAGAATGATATGACATTGTTCATAGTTACGAAATTGCAGAATATGACATTGTGCTGTAGTGGGTAGGTTCACCACACCACTGGATTATGGATCAAGAAGAGAAGCATACATGCAGTGCAAAAGAAGATCACTTGGTCTATATAGTTTAATTTACATGGTATGAAGAAAGAACTTGGTTGTACAACTGAAAACTTAAACTGAGAAGGACAAACTTTTGTTTATGAACTACATAATAAACTTTAAACATGAAATTTGATGCAAACACCAAAAAGAAACAGCTATTGCAGTCATGCCTAACCAAATATACAAGACAAAGTTTGAAGGATTGAGAAGGACAAACTTACATCTTTGGTGAAGACATGCTCTATAAAGCCCTTGTCCATGCTGATGGGGGGGCAATTCAAGAAGTTTACCATAGAATCTTCTTCATAAGCATTGCCTTTATTCTACATTTTGTTAAGAGTAAATATAGATGTGATAATATAAGAAAAAATGGAGAATATTTAAGATAAGATGAAGAGTGATGCTACATAACCAAGTAGCTATAAATGTAAGTACAGCGATACAGGCAAAAGGTACATCCAAGAGGAATGCAGAGCTAAACTTCTTCCGTACCATCGGTGTTATTCAACCTTATGGTAAGAGTAAATATAGATCTGATGTGTAGAAAATGGAGGGCAATGGAAAATAAGCTGCAGAGTGATGGTACATGGACAACTACCTGCCAATATAAGTACACTGATAAAGGACAGTAGGTACTTATAAGAATAATGCGGAGCTAAAAAATTTCATTGGCATTGGATATATTCTACAATAATGTAACCATTCATATAGGTCAGATAATTTGGAGCGAACAATTTATAAGCAAGCTATCATGCATACTGCTGTCACATAATGAACCAATTATGTATGCAAGTACATTGATATAGGACAACTGGTACTAACAAGAGCAAAGCAGCGGGCAACATACTTGCGATATCCTATCGTTGTTTTCAAACCGGAATTCTTCTTCAAGAATATTTCATGCGAAAAAGATCCGTAAGGCACATGCGGAAAAGTAGAAGTTCAAATTATTATGTGATATCATAGACAGTACCTCATCCTGGGAACGAGACCAATGCATAACAAGGTTTTTCCATTGAATGTCTTCTAAATTTAGCTCATGAGACTTCACCGGAAATTCATATATAGACTTGCCATCAAAGTGTGATTTCCTCATGTAACACCGATACTACTGCAATGCTTCCTTGAAAAGAGCAAGAAAGCTTTGCTCGTCATGACTCTCCAGATTGACCCTCTCCTACTTACAACAATGTAATGTAAATCATTGATGTGTTCAATTAGCAGAAAACAGGAAAATAATCACCATGAATAATAGCACTTACACGTAAGTGGGATAGGAAGATGTGAAAATTGTGTTTGTCTTCACTATAATCTTTCCATGATGGGAATATATGCATGTAGTCCCTAACAACATTGAAAGCATTGTCTTTTAAACAATGAATAATTGGAATGGGGTTCCAATCTACAAGAACTGGCCGTCTCTGCAGTTGGGATGGGTCTTCGGCCGGTGGACTTATTGTAATTTTTGCTGGAGTGGGATTTTTTTGTGGTACAGCTGGTGCTATGGCAACTGAAATCGGCATACCTTTTGCTGGAGTGCAGGTCCTGTGTGGTGGGGCTAGTGGTGTGGCCAGTGAAGTATGGGTACAGTTGCTGGAGTCGGTCCTATGTTTTGTGTCACTGGTGGTACATCCAATATAAGTGGGGTGATGTTTGGTTTCTCCGGCACCACCACGTTTTCAAGGACTTTGCTGGTGCTCCTTCAGGTTCGGCAATCACCCTCTTCCTTTTTGATGTCTGATGCACAAGAACAACATTTGAGTGAAAAAACATGGCATGATGACAGATGGAATATGCATTGATAATGGATGGGCATGGTATCTCGACATATATGATGAGTAAACTAAGTAGATGGTGGTGCAACAAAGTAGAAGAAATGCAAGACAACATATGCAAGATACGCGCAATCAATAAAACCTTGCCAAATTAGAATAGGCACCTTGATGGGTGAATGGGACTGGCCATCTGCCTTTGACTCCTCGAGGTTAGAATAGTCATTAGGATCATATTCTGAACAAGAATCTAGAGGTGGGGAGCGTACGAGTTTCATTGCATCCAGAATGGCACTCAATGCCTTGGTGCCAATTTTGCAAGTCATTGCAGTGTGCCACAATATTCTTCTGATGCGCGGATTCTGATATTCACTATAATTACGTATAATATCTGAGAACCATGAAAACAAAAATAATAGTGAGATTATCTTTGTAATGCAGAGGATATTCTAATATAGGGGCGCCCCTGTAAACCCTTGTGTGCTATCAATGGATTCTAATCGGAGAGCTCACGTGTGTTGTAAGATGGTGCGTGCATTAATATAATCTGGCACAAGTACACAAAAAATAGGCTCTAGAAGTAAGGATAATTGGCAGATGATAGGTTCATAATATACTGTATAGATAGTTTATTGCCAAACTATGATAACAAGAGCACACAACAACTAGGCAGATTGTAGTGTACATAAAAGGGGTACACGATAACCACGATATATAAATCGGGAAAGTGAAATTGGCTAGAAAATACGGTGTTGTATTGCCGCTACTAATTGAAAGCCTATCGATAGCGCACGTGCTAGCTCTATCAGCTGTTGATTGCAGATGTCCCTGCTCCCCTTCCCGACAACGAACATACTTTACATACTAAATACAGAATAACAAAGGAGGAACATGTTAAAGAACATAAGAGGATGCATATTCTTGAGGTTCCGCTTCATTGCATACATTGTTGGTTTCCCACTCATGATGAATCACAACGCCCAAACAAATGCAATTCCATGCTGTCTCTCTATATGTGGCCACATGCATTTGGAAAATCAAGTGGGAGCATTACCTGACCAATTAAATGTGTGTCTCTTAACTAATATCAGTATCATATCACAATTCGTATTTGAAGAAGTAAGCTTTGGACTTATGATTGATGTGTTTAGCTTCAAGAGTGGACTGCTGCTAGTGCGACACAAATTAGCTACACAGATCATAGTGTAGATATAATGGGAAAACCGTAAGCATTAGAGTAAAATCAGCAAAGTGGAACTTGCTGGAATATATGTGCTAGTATTGCCGGTACGGCTAGAAGGGCTTCGGATACCAGCTCTCTTCAACTGAAGGTGCATTACTGTTAATATCAGTGTAACTCTCAACAGAGACACAGCTCCCCACATTTCCTAGCTATTCTTATAGGATTCATGTGGGCAGGCCACTACAAATCCCATTCCTATGTTTACAAAATCCTACGAATA
The DNA here is from genome assembly GCA_021437245.1 of Aegilops speltoides. Lineage (NCBI taxonomy): Eukaryota > Viridiplantae > Streptophyta > Magnoliopsida > Poales > Poaceae > Aegilops > Aegilops speltoides. The sequence continues at coordinate 86,445 of JAHHZJ010002182.1, forward strand.
AAAGAGGCCCGAAGAGTTCAAAGTGTCCATCATAACCGACCGTATAGACCTCTACACTGCAAATGTCCCTGCTCATCTTCCCTACAAGGAACATATTGTACTACTACCATACTCCCTCCGTTCCAAAATATAAGCCTTTGTAGAGATTTCCACTATGGATCACATAAGATGTATACAAATACATTTTAGAGTGTAGATTCACTCATTTTGCTCCATATGTAGTTCATGGCGGAATCTATACAAAGGCTTGTATTTAGGAATGGAGAGAGTACTTATTAAAGAAGAACGGAAGAGGAACATGCTAAAGAAGAGCAAGCAGATTTTGGATAATAGAATGTTCGTTGCGTAGTGCCCACACATGATGAACCAGAGCGCATTAAGAATGCAACTCCCTGCTGTCTCTCTATAGGTCTCATTCTGTTTGGAGGATTTCTATGGGAAAAACATAGGAACAAGGATTCTGTAGGAAATTTTCTTATAGACGCATTCGGTTTGTAGGAAACACGTACGGGAATTTTGTAGGAATACTATTCATTTCCTATGTTTTTGAAGGAATATACACATCTACTCAAAGCTCATTTTGTGCGTAGGAACGAGGGAATTCAATTCCTTAGGATGGCAAGTGCCATCCTATCAAATTGCTATACTACTCCTAATTCCGACATTTTGGTTTCCTCCAAACCAAATGAGGCCTATATGTGGTGCATGTGCTTTTCGAAAGTAAAGTAGGAACATTTGCTGACCAATTAAATGTTATCTGTTTTAGTAATACGAGCATCATATCAGACTTGTATTTGAGCAACAAGTTTGGAATTATGAGTGGCACGTTGTTTAGCTTTATGGATTCAGGAGCAGTGCTAAGCAGGTACAATGATGGTACTGAATATAAAGGCATGTCTGCATGCAAGTAGCCTCACTTGTCATTAGGGTCAGTCAACCATTTCAGGCGGTTGGATGAGGATCGTACGTCTCCTAACCCTTCTTCTACCTCGTCTCTGATTCTTCCCATACAGAACACTACACGGGCCGCCGACCGAACCACCGGCCCCCATCGCCTGTGTTCCTCCACCACCCCCACGCTCACCCCCTCCCCACCCGCGTTGAGTTTTCTTCGTTCGGCGAGGCCCCACCACACCCCCCACAACCACCGTCCCACCCGAGCCCCTTCCTTCGCACCGTCAAACTCCGGCGAGCTCTGAAAAATCGACTGACCCAATTTTGAAATTTAGTCTACTGTCATTTAACTAGTGTGGAATATAAAAGAGGAAAACCATAAGCATTGCAAGTATAGTGTTGAGCGTGCCATGGCGGATCTGGAGGTGCAAACCGGACAAATGCAACTTTGCAACCAATGTTTGCTTTCAACTAGCAAGTAAGTGTCGGACAAGAAATCAGAGCAAAGAAGTGGTGATCTATTTTCTTGCTACGATAAATAAGATGAGAAGATATGAAAGAGTACCGCCTATGGTGCGGCGCCGTGTATGCATCTGCTGAGAATTTGACGGTGTTGCGGTAGCGATGGCTGTCAGTGGCATGGAAGCAGATCTAGGAGGGTAGACAGTGGTAGCGGGGCGCGGTGGACGAGATAGTCGTAGGAGCGGTGCCGGCAAGGTGGACGACAGCGGGGTTGAAGGGAGAGGACAGGATGCAAGGATCCCAGTCCGAAACCATGGATGCGAGGTCGATCTCTTGTAATGGACGACAACGTCGGGGTATCATCTCCGGCATGGTGGAGGAGGACGGCGGTGGATGGGGTGGCGGATGGAGGAGGATGGGGTGGAGAGGGTGTTTTGGCGCCCACGGAGTACGAATGGGGAAATGGAGGGAGAGAGGAAGGGGGAACCATGTCTTTAGGGCACGCTTGTCTCAAACACGAGGAATTTACAAACTTAGCCCCTGTTTCAAATTTCCTACATCACAATAATATTAGTCGGTTGGGGATAGGACGCTAATCTCGCATACACCGAATATTTGCCGACGAGAGTTTGTTTTTGGCGCCCACCGTGTATGAATCGGGGAGGGAGTCGATTTCAGTCGAGGAGACACTGTGTTTTGGAACCCACCGTGTATGAATCCAGGTGAGAGGCGGTTATGTCACGTTTGAGTGAAATTACAAACCTACCCCTATCGAAACCTATAGAAATCGAGCCGATAGGCTTTGCGTGGCAGGGATAGGCAGTAGTTTCCATCTCGCAGATTTTGGTTTCAGGCGGTTACTGCGACTTTCCCCGCTTCGTTCAAATTTTGTAGAGTGCGCATTTACCGTGCCAACTCAATTCGAATCCCATTTGTATTCTATTTTTGTTCGGGCAGGATCCATTTTCGATTGGAATACAATTCTATATACATCGTTTTTTATATGTACTTTCAAAGGTTCAACACCCTTTATAAATAGATATGGTTTACAAATGGCATGATCTCAGATTCATAAGGCCGTATCCATCTTAATTTGAATTTTCAAATATTTGAAACCACTTTATGTTGAAATCCAATGTATGCATTCCTCACCAACTGTCTCCAATTAATGTGTGTTTCATGCCGTTTTTTACTTATCAAACATGTATAATGTGTTTCACACACGCAACATATAGTGTAATCCCGTTTAGAGATTAATTGCATATAAACCATGCATTGTCTCTAATTAAAGAATCTATGGATCACTAATATTCATAAACTATATAACATTACACGTGTCCCTAAATTCAAATGAATATGCATGTTTGATACACCAATTTGCATTATGATATTATCGATGTTGTGATCTCCAGTTTAAATATTTGAATCCCCTTTAATCCAGATATTCATCTCATATAGCTATAACTCATGCTTATATAGGAGTATCTCTCTATACCTATACGCATTCATCATCTCTTGGGTATCTCTCGTGCTACATGTATGCCGACAATGATCTTTTATCTTCATAACACACTGGCGGTACTCTCTCCCTCGACCTTCATCACTCTATCTCCCTCTAAGTATATCTCGCTCCCTGCTAGTGTCTCTAACTATGATTCTCCATGTGGAATCTCTTTCTCTCACACAAACACAAACTTTGTCTCCCAGGGTCTCATTTCTCTCTACTATTCCCCTGTGTGCCACTCGCACACCCCCTCTCACACAGAGATGTCTTTCGCTCCTTAGGTATGAGAAGCTACGACTCTTCCTCTTAAATATCTCTTTCTCACACACAAACACAGACTTTGTCTCCCAGGGTCTCATATCTCTCCACAATTCTCTTGTATGTCGCTCACACACACTCTCTCCCCCTAGAGATATCTTGCGTTTCCTCATATGTCTCTCTAGCTATCACTCTTGTTGTGAAATATCTTTCTCTCTCACAAACACAAAACTCCGTCTCTCGGGATCTCATTTCTCTCTGATATTTGTTTGTATGTGACTCACATGCACCCTCTCTCTATCTCTCTCTCTCACACACACACAACTTAGCCTTCTGATCCACTCGACTCCTATCTCTAACGCACACTAGATAGCATCTTTATCTTTCTATTTATCTGTTTCTCCATCAACCTTCTTTCTCACCCTCACTCTTGCTTCCTATCACAAACACTACATATGTTTCTCTCTACATGCAGTCAAGTGCCCTCTTTTTAACTTTCTCTCACACACACATAACTTCACCCTCTGAACCACCCGACGGTCATCTCCAACATTCAAACTAGCGGATGTCCCTCTAGCTAGCATCTCCATCTCTATATCTATCTGTAGTTTCTCTGTCAACAGTTCTTTCTCGCACGCACTCTTGCTTCCTATCACCCACACTATATATGTCTCTCCATACATGCATTTATAGGTTGATCTCTTTTGCACAATCGTTGTGTTTCACTCCTTCTGCTTGCCATAGATGCATGCTCCGGCCCACGCCACTATCTCTTAAAGACAAAAACACATGCTCAATTGTCGGGCCTTCTTCCCTGCACTCTCACATGCATGCATACTGTGATACCGATCCGTCTCTCCCATGTCGTTGATCTTATGACTTATGTCTTCTTTCTTTTATCTCAATCATGCGCGTGCGTGCACACACACACACATCCCACATATACATGTATAACTCTCGCACATGCACGTTCAAGGTCTCTATGTCTCCATACGTAGTTAATTACCCTCAACCCTAACGCCACATTGAGTAGTTCTCTTCTTGTGTGCACATAACTTCCACCTGGATGTGTAAAACACACACTCACACTTAACAATCTCCTTCTAGCTACAACCCTCTCACTCTTCCCCTATATCGCCGAAACCAATAAGACCATCCCTTCATTTAATTCCCGCCTACATGCACCATCAATATATAGTAGTCTTCCTCGGTGTCTCTCGAACAAACACGTTCTCTTGATGTCAACTCCTCTCATGTGCACACATCTTCTCTTCCCTCTCTACGAGCCTTTTCTCTCTCGCACCCCATCGTTGGTGGCCTCTTCCATACACAACACATCTCTATGATGAAGCCACACACACTTAAATTACATCCGCCACCGAGGACCCCGCGTCACACACACAAACACACACACACACACACACGCGGACCCACCCACCCCCACAAACACACGCACGCACGCACCCACCCACCCACCCACACACACACACACACACAGACTCCATCTCTCTCTCTCTCTCACACACACACACACACACACACACACATACACTAAGACTCCATCTCACACACACATGCTCTAGGCGGAGCATTTGTTCCTACCATCCTTCATCGAACCTTACCCATATGATAAACAATCACCTTAATGTACTTGTATAACATGGAAAAATTCCACTTTACTTTAGTAGTTAGCAAACTTATCATCTCTACTCTTATAAAAAACTGAGTTGGTGATGATGGTGTGCCTGCCATCTTGTAATATAGACCGTCTGATTTATATCTGACGGGTAGAAAGCAAACTATGATAATTTTACAAAAGATACCCTCACCTCTCTCCACATCCTTATCTCCCACAACCTCATTGCTGAGAAATTAAAAAGGAAGTCTCTGGAACAATCTAGCATGGTGGCCGCTGCCGCTTGCCGGCGCCGTCCATCCCCATGCCTCCGCCCAGTCCGATCACGAGCAGGAAGTGACATTTTTTTTGCACAACCACGTTAACATGGCCACGTAAATCACTAGCTAAAGTGTAATACCACTATACTTATATCCAGATGCAAAAGGTTGAGTACATGTCCGAAGAGTAGAGTCGCACACACGCACTCCATCTCTCGGAATCTCACACACACACAGCAGTTACGTGACACCCACTTAAACAGACACGTATGTTACAATTTGTGCACCCACGGGTACATGTGATGGTGCACATTTATTTAAGCCAGACGGCAAACTAAAAAGTAGTTGCATTCATTCCCCTCCCACCGCCTCTTCTCTGGTCGCCGTCGCCTGGTAGCCATGGCCCGACTGAAGGTAATGACATACGCCATACTCTCACCAGAGCGGCGCTTTAATCTGGAAATTTTAGTGGTCATGCATGCATCTTTTTGTGCTAGCACACCTATATAAGGGTTGACCGGTCGCTTCCCGCAGACGTGCGCGGGCGGTGGAAGAGGAAGGAGAAGGGAAGCAGACTGTGGAGTAATGTTTTTTACCACAATTTCTTAGGAAACTGAGTGCAATAATTGAGTTGTTTTGCAAACTACCAGTACTACACCTGAAATAGTTCAAAAGCAATACTCCCTTGCCAGCGCGCGCTTCCCGCGTGAAATGTTCAGCGTCGCCCTGGTGTATCAGTGCCGCATTAATGCCCGGCCAGAGCAGAGGCTACCTCTCACTTGCGCCGGCATTGAAGCAGCACGACGACCAAGAGAGTGCCGCTTCCCGGTGCACACGATTGCTCCGCGTCGAGGCTGGCCATAGTTTGGATGACTCTCCATCATGGGGAGCCACACTAACTGCGATGATATGGATCGTTCCATCTATGAAGAACACATGGGACTGGAACTACGAGATGTACATGTACCCATGGGTGGACATACGAACCTGAGTAATGTAGCGCAGTAAGTGAAGTAGTAAGGCACAAATAGTATGAACATGTGTGGCATATAGGCATTTGTCTCTTACTATGTACCACTAAATGTTGTACGTGCAATGCACGGTGATGTTGTGGAGTACGTGCCTAAGTACTCTACTACTACTATATTAATTGGAGGCACATATTAGCTTTTAAATTTGTTTATGTGTATGCCCCGAGAGCTTCCAACTAGACATGTCTTTCTCTCTGGGTCGCACTTTGTATCGTTCATACCACTAGTACTACTACATGTGGTCTTCGACCCAGAAGTGGACGAAGTGGAGGCGCTCCACCACGCTATTCATGTCCACTCCCTCCGTTGACATGTGGAACATCCAGCACATGCCTTGTTTTGCACTCCTTCATCGTAAGAGTTGAAACGCTAGGATTCATCAGAAATAAAAAATAAATATAAATCAGCAGTGATACTATACCACGCAGTTTCCTTGCTCCTCGATATCAGAAAGAATACTTCCGTTCGCCAACATGTGGAACGTCGACATCCTGGTACACTTGCCATGCATGCAAAACTCCAAGGGAGAGTCACCCCGGTCATCGCACCGTAGTAATAATGACTAATGAGCCGTCAAATCACCGGACCAACCTTTCCCACTATGAAGTTGCTCGGACAAAGGAACCATTATGACTTCATTGAATTCCGCTTCTTGAAGAAAACTACTATACCAGCAGTACTGCTAGCTACAGTAGTTACTCCAGAAGAGGCCTCCTTTCGTTCATAGGATAGGAATTTTATAGGAATATGAAAATCATAGGAAGGGATGACATGCATCTCAATTCCTATAGAAGAGATGCCATTTAATGCATAGGATAGGAATTTTTCCATTGAGTCTAGGCTAATGTACTGGTAATTTGCTCTAAAAACTGCAGTAGTAACTATTAGTACTGGTACATGCTCGTACTTAGACACAGACACGCACACTAACTACTAGTATTACTACTTCTCACATGCTGGCCAGACACCGTCGTTCTCCTTCCCGGTTTTGTCGGCGACACCCCACTGTGCTTGGATTTACGCCGACCTCTCTGCAGCAGCGCGTGCGCCCTCTTCTTTCTTGCGGTGCTAGCCTCTGTTTTCTCGAGTGCTTTCTGATTTTTCCAGTCCCACTTTGCGGCTTTGGCCGCCTCTTGCTCTACCGCCCATTTGGCCTTGGCAGCTTCAAATCTCGCCCATGTAGGTGTGAGGTTGCGAGCGACGACTCAGCACGGCGGGATGCCATTGCTTCCCTACCATTTTGTGTGCGGTCGTGGGCAGCGAGGAACTCGGTGCGGCGAGATGCCATCGCTTCCTTACCGGTTAGTGTGCGGCGCGGTGGCATGAACGATGCTTGGTGGGAGCTCTGGGGTGGAGCGGCCGGACAACCGTATAGTGCATTGGTTTGTCAAGAGCTCAAGGAAAGAAGGAGAAGGAAATTTGGATTTAACTTCAATCCTGGTCATTTATTACCGAGTAAAATGCATTGGCGGTCATCAAACTTGACTTGATAGCTCACTTTGATCATTGTGTAAGAGATATGGTGATTATACAGTCACTGGCTCAGCTTATAGCTCCATATTTGTCTGGTTGACCAGTCGAACAGTCTGCATGCGCCTCATCAACTCATGTTCTTTATCTATCTATCTATGCGGGCCTACCTGTTAGTGGAGAAAGAAATAAAAACCAAAATTATGCGTATGTGAGGAATCAAACCACAGACTCATCGCTGCAACGCACACTCGTCAACCAAATGAAAATGAAATACTTTTCGTTAAATGCACAAACGAAATTTTTTCTATTATACGTGATGCACACATTAGCGCATACCGTCCATAGAGGCAAGTAGCATGTACGCATGCAGACACTCACACTCACGCTGTCAAATCATGCTAATGCATGCAAGTTGCCCTCTCAATCAAAGTCCTGCTCATGGCACAACGCAAACGGCGATCCCGTCACCTGCGCGCCCCGCGGTGCCTAACATTACTGTTTAGACGTTTGATGGAGGCCTCCGCGAACGCCGAGCATGTATTCACCTGGCTCAACACCAACGGTCATACTCGGGACTCGGTGCCTTCCTCATGTATATCTTCCATCACAACGACAATCTATAAAACAGCCTAGCTAGAGAGGGTACTATGGTACCGAGTATGTACTATCATGAGCGACCGATAATAGTGCCATTGCACACGAGTGTGTGTCTGATCGATCCGTCCATTATTCGTAAGTTATGCATGGTTGTGTGGTGTCTAATGGTGGTCGTCGAAGGCTAGCTGGCGACAAGAGCGGTTGCATGGACGCCTGGTTGTCAATACGTGCCGCATACACTTCAAAGGCTCGTCATCCATGAGTTTACATTTTACCACCACGCCAGCGTCTGACCGCCCTGGCCTATCCAAACCCCTTCCATCGCTAGCGCATGCTTGCCGCCTGAAAGGGTCACCGTCTCTCCAGAACGTCAATGCCGCATTCACCGGACTTAACTGCAGGTGCAGCTGGTGTGTCACTGACATGCGGGCCAGATGCCCGTTGGGCCCACATGTTAGTGACGCAACTCACCTGTAGTTAAGTCACTGAAGCAGCGTCCGCATTCACACCCGATGAAGCTACTCCGGTGCCAGCCGTCCATCCGTCTGTCGCGGCTCATTGCCATCGCCAGCTATATTAACTAGAGCCCCAGCTCCCAGCCATAGCCAAAGACCCACACTCATTCTCCTCCGGTCCCTTCCTTCTGTCGGCACCACTCCAACCATGGCCTCCTAGCGCTCCAAAGCTCTCTTGCATGTGCTTTCACACGAGCAGATGGAGGACATCAGCGGCTCCGCTCCGGGCGCGTTCCGAAGCTCTCTCCGACGTACTGTCACAGGAGCAGATGAAGGAGATCACCGGCTCCCCCCAGCTGCCCTCCGCCGCCATGAGCAACGAAGCCGGCGCGCATGCGCGGGCGTAGCCGGCAATAAGGAAGAGTAGTACACGGTAGGTCGCCGCCGCTCTGGTCCCAGCAAGGCCACCGCTACTCCACTCAGTCGATGCCAAGCTTGGTGGGATATACATCGGCGGCCGATTAGCCGCTTGACGGCGATGTGAAGGCAAAAATCTTCAGAACCTTGTGCTCCGGAGGAGGAGGTTATCGAGGCGAATGAGGAGGAGGCAAAGGCAATGGCCGGCTTTCTCGGGTTCATGGCCGGACATGGTAGTCGGGCACCGGCGGTCATTTAGATTAGGTTTACAGTAAGTTTTAGTATGGTTTGTACGAAATATGTAATGAATTTCGTCCAGTTTGTAGGAAAAGCTTTCAAAATGTAATGAATATCATCCAGTAATTTGAAATTTTCTTTGTTTGCATGAATTTCGTCCGGTTAGTTCATATAGTCTTGAAAGGTATGCGAGCAGCATTGGATGGCATCCATCCGTGTCCTCGGACAGATGCCGGTGTAAATTTGTGGGCCAGCGCTGGAGATGCCCTAACTATCATGCTATACTTGCTAATAGTGCTCCATTATTTGGCAGGGAATAGTTATCCCATGATCAAAATCAGATCTACCGTGTTTCCCACTCCTCCCACGTAAGAGTGTAAACTCTTTCTTACATAAAAATGGAGCAAGTGGACGGCACTGTAGCACGTCATATCACTCAAACTAGGCCGCCTAACGCGCCGGAAAGCAGCGCCCTCATCATTTTGTTCCGGATTTCTATCGATCGATTGCATGAAAATGTTACGCTTTGCAAGTTCAAAAGGAAAAGGTGGCACACTTGCGACTCGTACGCGTCACAGCCCCGACAGTCCGGCTCGCACGCCGCTCACCAGAGGGGACACATGTTGTCTTGCAGTTTCACTGACATGTGGGACTGCAATTGAATAAACCATCGTTAAACAAAATCTAATTGCTCGGTGGGCGTCGGCTAAGAATAAAGAGACGGGGAAGGGAGAAGAGATCGCCCGCCCACCGTGCACAGACTCTAAGAAATATATGGTGATAATGTGAGGTGGGCCATGCGGGTGTCCGTACCGCTTCCAAGCCCGCTTCCGACAGCACTGCCCCCAGAGAAACCCCCACCTCCCCGCGCGCGCTCCCCCCTCAGATGCCAGCTGCCCGCATTCGTAGCAAGTAGTACCAGTAAAATATTGGGCTATAAGCCCGCTTATGTGGAGGAGAGAGAGGCATTGACAAAGTCAAGGAGTGAGCTCTGCAAGAGTCTGCCTCTACACGTGCTCCTAGGTATAAAAAAGCTAATTCTAAAAGAAAGAGGCATAAAAAACAATTGTGTCTAAAAAAAGAAAGGTAAAAAACATTTGAGAGGAAATAGATAGAGAAAAGTGATAAAAGTTGTAACCTTATAGCCGACCTTATAGTCAACACTATGGTAGTATTACATGAGGAAGGAGGGAGTGATGCACATGCCAAGTTCACTGGGCTGTCGTGTTTCACACTCCTCTGTGGTAATAGTGGAGACAATAGCTTTCATGAAAAATAAATAATGTATACTTGTTGCTTGTCCTCTATATCAGAAAGAATACTTTCATTCGCTGACATGTGGGACGTCGACCATCCTGGTCCACCTGCCATGCACAAAATTATCCTGGTCCTCCCCGGTCGTAGCGCAGGCCCAACCTTTCCCACTGTAAGTTGGTTGGACGAAGGAACCATCATGACTTCTTTGAATTCCGCTTCTTCAAGAAAACTTACTGTACCTGCAATACTGCTACCACACGCAAAGACTTGATGGCAAAGTGCCAAATCATATCACTGAAACTCACTAGGCCAAACTAGACCGCCTAGGATTTTTACTCCCTCCGTTTCAAAGTTAGTAGTACAAAGTTGAGTCATTTATTTTGGAACGGAGGGAGTACGTCTGTGTACTGCTATGATTTTGTGTTGTATGTCTTTGTACTTCTGCTACGATTTTCCTACCCTTTGAACCAAATGAGGCCTGAATGTATCCGTGTCGACTATTGTCTGATCGATCGCTAAGCCTACAATTTTAGGAGCTTGGGCTATTGGCCGATCGACGACGGATAAGTATAAGCATACCACATGCTCATTAACCCCAACGTTTCTCTTTGGTGAGTGGTTTGCAAGTACTGTAGTTCACACAGTAGCTAGCCTACTAACACCAAGAATCTTCAAACAAGCCCTGCTGATATGATAAACAGTTCAAACTTACATCTAGGAATGCCATATATTACATCAAAAGCTGGTGAGGATACATCTGTTTCCATAACTCAGAGGGGGTTCACATGATTCACTATCAAACAAAACCAAGTACCGCCCACACAAGACAGTGCACTAGCCCTAAGATGGTTTGATAACATGCATTGTTCTGGTAATTAACATAGGCAATGCAAACTACCCTGAAGGATTAGCATGACCAACTATTTCTTGGCATTGATATCTCGTGCAATGACCACAACACGGACAGAGGCATGGGAATCGATCTCTGGGGCGATGTCCACAGGACTGACCGCGACATCGGAATCAATCTCTGGGGTGATGTCCACAGGATGGACAGCGGATCGAAATCGATCTCCGGGGCGGTGTCACCAGGATGGACCACGACATCGAAAATGATCTCTGGGGCGTTGTCCATAGGACGGGCCGCGACATCAGAATCATCAAGGACGTCCACCGGCACCTGCACAACCCTAACAAATTAGCAAGCACACTACACATAATAAAAAACACAACTATGGTAAGCCTTTATTTTTTACCTTGTGCAGCTCACCGGGGGATCCCATCCCTCCGGGGGCCATCTCCTTGTCCTTGATGGGGGCCATCACCTTGCTAGGGGAATACTGCTTCTCAACGACGACTATCTCCTCAAACTCAGCCTTGAGCCTCGCATAGGTGGCCATTAGAGTTTCTTGGGAGGCATGGTGGGGCCCTTGCTGTTCTAGCAACTTTCTTTGAGGAGTTCGTCCGCCAACGTCATCAACTCTTTGGCCAGTGCTTGTTTCATGGAGTTCTTAGTCTCCATGGGTTGGCCCGCAAACATGGTCAACTCATTGGTCGGTGCTCGCTTCCTGGAGATCATTGTCTCCCGTGGGTTGTCCGCCGGCAACTCTTTGCCTAGTGCTCCAGGATCAATCAATGAACTGACAAACAAAAAGCAATCGATAGGAAACCACAATCGCAATGAAAACGGGAAAATAATAGGCTGTGAGAATCAGTCAGTGCTTTGCAATAAGAAGATCCTTGGAATAAAAATTATTGCAGCATCACTGATTCGCCCACCTTTCTTTGTCGGTACAGAACTAAAATGGCAGAAGTGAGTAGCCTGGAGTGAGGTTTTCTTCAAGAAAGGGGAGAAAGGGCTTCAACGAGCGTTCTAGTGAAATGATGGTTGCGTCGTCCAGTCCAACTTCGAGGCCACTTTACCACTGCTGGTAAAGGTGTGTGTTTTGTGATATGGCAGGTCATGACGGCCACACAAGGGTGACCAGTGAGTTTCGACTTTAGCACCTCGCTGTGATTTGGTAGATGGCACACGGGCTCGGATGCTCTGATGTCGTGCATGTAGATAGAGCGGCTAGTCATATAGGAGTGCTCAATATTGTGCACCGTGACCAAGGCGGAGAGGAAAATGAGAGAACTACGTAATTAATGCATGAGTTTAATTAGGGTAGTTTTGTAAAGTACGAGGTACATTCCTGCAATCACAAAATGACTTGGTTGATGAGATTTGCACCCGGTGTAGTCTTGTCACTTGATGGAATCTCTAGAAAGGCAAATACTCCTTTCGAGTTTACATGGCTATACTAGCAAGTACTACTAATACAATAGTGGGCTCAAATAGCAATTTTATCTCAGGCTGGTTGTAATGTGAAGTATCATATACTAGTATCATGCATATGATACTAGTCTATGGTACTACATCCGTAATGCATAGTATAATATGTGGGTATCATAGAGGACTACATTTATTGCCATGCATGACACAAAGTAGCACATGATTTAATATTATATGGTATCATGGTATGATACTCAAGCCTCTCTTTGTTCATTTAATTCTGTGCCACTTCATCAAAACTGCTTAGTTGGCATGCATGATACTACCTACGATACTCCCATTACAGGCAGCCTCATGCAAGAGCCTGGCTATATGTGTGATCCAAGGCACCGCACCACGCCCCACCCCTACACAAAGACTGCCACGCCAGCGTTCACAACTGCCAAGTTCGGGTTGCGCTTGGCTCTTCGCCTCTTTGAGAAGACGAACAATGATGTTACTACTACCTCTACAGTATCGAATCCACTGCTGCATGTCCGTCCACCGCGTGCGCGAGGGATAGACACCGCGCGCATGGGCAAGGGAGAAGGTGTGTAGTAGTAAAATCAAGCTTCTCCTCGTTGTTCGAGTTGACGCGACACATCATAGCACTGGCCCCACATGCTTGCCTCTAAACATGGCTGAAAGACCCGCAATGTACAATATATTTGGTGCAACTTCTTAAATTTACCCCACCACAAATTAAAATATATATTTCTATCTTGACCATATGAGTGTGTAAACTACAATGACCGGGATGACAAGTAGGGCCAGAAGATTAATTTAATCAAAAAAATCTTTGAGACGGCCTCATAGCATGGAGCCGACCCCAACGATTTTAAGCTTACAAGCACGGTACACGCTATCCTAGACTACTCTACACATGAAACTGCCACACGAGCATCCGGGCTGCGCTTGGCTCCTCGCCTCTTTGGGAAGTCGAACTATGAAGTATGCTTCTGGCCCTCTGACACTGATTGAACTGCTGCATGTCCATCGCGTGCGGGATGGTGAGCGTGTAGCGAAAGCTCCTCCTAGTCCCGCTAGCCACCACGCTCATGCGCGAGGGAGGGGTGCAACTTCAGTAACTTACTGCTCATGCCTTTGCATCTATGACAGGTGGGTGGCCCACCTATCATGCAGCCAAAAGCAGGTGTAGTTCAGGCACCGGAGCTCAGTCCGCGAAGGATAGGGCATTGTAGTAATCAAACCTCTCGGTCTTGTACGAGTTGACGCGGCACATCAAAGTACTGCACTTGATATATTTCAATAATTTGCATTTACCGATGCATTATTTACTCCCTTCGTTCCTAAATATAAGTCTTTTTAGACATTTCAAATGTACTACAACATATGGATGTATGTAGACATATTTTAGAGTCTAGATTCACTCATTTTGCTTCGTTGTAGTCACTTGTTGCAATCTCTAAAAAGACATATATTTGGAAACGGAGGGAGTACAACGCATGAATGCATACCGTGACTTTCCTTTTGATACTTGCATGTGTTGATTTGATGCACCTTGCCAAATTTTGACTATACTAACCAAATGTTCATGCATGTCACAAAAAATTACGGGGCTGTTTGGATTGTGACTATGTTTCTCTTATGTTGCCACATTATTTTTGCCACACTTTCTACACTTTCCTAACTTGAGTTTCTCAAATTGTTAGACACACTTTGGCTTGCCTAAGGGAATCTTGCCACTCTTTTTGTGTCTATGACATGTGGGGTTCACTGCTAATAAAAATATATTCTTGTGTTAGGTGTGGCTAGAACCAAACACCCACCTAACTTGGTCAAATTTGCCTAAGGTGAGGTGTGCAAAGTGTGGCAATATGTGGCTGGAAACCAAACGGCCCCTACATCTTTGAAAACTATGTTCAAATATGAATCAAACGATATAATTTTTCTTAACATGCACTAACATTTTGTCAATTAAATCTTTGGTCAAAATTTAGCACCAATTACAAAGGGCCCAATAAATATTGTACTCTGACATTTTTTTGAGGATACTCCCACATACTCCTCAGTTACCAAATATAAGTCTTTTTAGAGATTCTAACAAGTGACTACATACAGAGCAAAATGAACGAGTCCAAACTTTAAAATATGTCTACATACAACCGTATGTTGTTGTCCATTTGAAATGTCTAAAAAGACTTATATTTAGGAACGGAGGGAGTAGAAAATATAAATAATAATGCATGTTCGGGCAGCCCATGTTTCCGATAATTTTAGCCGTGGGCTTGTTCACAATTTTTACGAGGGGGTGGTTGTTCATTTAATGGAGGGACTTGTACTAGACATGAACGATACAAAGTGCAACTTGGCACACCGTAACACCACTTGAAATAAGCGGATAGCTATCTCAAAAAACAATCAACAACTAAAAAAATGAAGACTTGGCACGTACATAATTTTAAACGATTGTTTTGATGGAGTGAAAAAGAAAAACTACCCCACTACGTATATATAAGCCGGAGCCTCCGCGCTTGCTTGCTAGGGTTGCTCTACTCACACACTCTCATCCTCTCCAGATCTAAACAAGATAGCGGTGGTAACGATGTCTTTCTCCTTCAAAAACACTGTCTTTCTATCCTCACCGCTGGTTACAGATCCGGACGTATTCCCCTCCGCTGGTGAAGGGGGGGAGGGGCAACATTAGGCCATCATCGACAGCGAGGGAGGAGACCCACTATCGCCTGCACCATTATCTCTGGCCGAGCACCGGCGCAGGAGGTCCACCGATCCCTTTGTCGTTGCCCTAATGTGGGCGGATCCGGCCTCCCGCCGCCCACCTATCCACATCCCGTGACCTTCTGCTATATCCTCCTTCGAAACCGCCTTAGCTCTACTTCCCCAGCTCGCCACGTTGCTGCATGTGCATCACTTTCACCTCTCAGCCCTTGTCGATCGGATGGTACAATGTCACCTATTTTTTTCTTCTATTGTTAGAGGTAAAGCTACTTCATGGAGTCGAATCTTGTACTTGGTTCAAACAAGAAATAAAGTGGGGGTGGGGGAATATTTAGTATGTACATTAGACTTGGTACAAAACAGGAAGGAAAGGGGGTGAAAGTAGTACAGACTGGTCATCCAACCGGTCTCTTGGTCGAAAAGGGAAATATAGGGGTAACGCTATACATAGTGGTATGGCCAGGACTAGATTTGCTATCCACACATAGGAGTATGTTGCTAGAGTGAACTGAAATGGGACCAACCCAGATATGTTTCTTGGATGTTTGTTTCTCGGGGCAACAAACTATGAATCACCACTTTATGCCCTATTTAGGTACATGGTGCTGGACTGCTGGTGCACCCACTGTCCCATGCCCTTATACCAAATATTTAGCTGTTATTAATCTAATGCCCCTCGTAAAATGAAGCCATCCCAATCTTATAAGCCATGACAAGTTTAGCCAAATATTTTTGCCTGTAATTGTTCGAGACTCTGACTGTTTCCTCTGTAGCTTTTTGTGCAAATAGGGATATCCATTTCACCTAGTTGCTGTTGTGATCTTTTGGTGCACTGCACAAAACACTTCTTAAAAGAAGTTACTTTTATGCTATTTAACTAGAATGTCGAATGGAACAGTTGGTTCATTTCGGTGGAATTGCACAAAGAGAGATCTGTGTTTCAATCCTCATCATCCATATTGGCACAATAACCTTCCTTTAGGTAAGAATGATATTTAATGCATGTGTTCATCTCTATTTTGCGACTGCCATGAGAAGATAATGCGATTTTTTGCTAGTACACTTGTACTCCCTCACTGACAAAACCAATTCTGAAATAGAAGGCCAATCATGTACTTGGTTTCACCAACTGGTGAGGAGAAAGAGAAACAGAGCATGAAGAGGGAGAATAAACAGTGCTAATGTGATCTTGCTGAAGCCAAAGGCCTCAGTCGAGGCCATTCAAGGGCTCCGACAATGTCTACCTTACATGTGAGACGATCCTCCAGGGAGCTCTTCCACTTCTGTTGTCTCTCCTGCAAGGTCACTTAATTAATTAGGAGTACTTAAGTACCACTAATTTATTGCTGCCTAATTTTCATGCCGGAGTTAAACAAATCTTTAGTAGCACCCTATGCTGAATCATGTACGTGTTTATGTTTGTCTATGGAGGCGAATCATGTGGCGGAGCATGAAGCGAATACTATTAGTGTCATGACATAATAGTGCTATTGTTTTGCATGTCAATTTATTGCCATTGGATCAATGAGGCAATATTTCGCTTATTGTCCATCATGAATTTAATGCTACTATTAGAGTAATATGCCAATGTCTTTCTATCCATTTTCACTAAGCTAATGAAGGTTTCACCTTGTTACTACTTGTGCAAACAGGGATCATGTTGTGCCAATCATACATTTTAGTGGAACTACACAAGACAATACAATGAATCGTATCCCAGCGATTGCTTTAACTCGCTGGAAGTTCTTGATAATCTTTGATATAATCTCAGCCTTTGGTAAACAAGAGTGATTTCAACCATACATTTGAAGTGCAGAAAAATATATACCATTGAGTGATTCCAGTGAGTGCTTTATCATCTCTTATGGGACAACATGAATAAGCTATTTTCCTCAGGTTGGTACCGGCCTAAGGTCTTCATCCATATTAGTTTGCTGTCATCTCTATTTGTATTGTGCTACTATCATGAGAAACTCCTTTATCTTTGCACGTTAAAGTTTTGCAACCTATGATGCATGACAATGCTTTGAGTGTTGAGCTAATTGGCACTGATTAAATAAACTAATACCTCTCTTTAAGCAAGACTACTATGTTGCTAACTTTATCCATTAATATAATGAGGGTGCTTCTATTTGTTAGTGTATGTTTCATCAACTTGTCCAACTATTACAGTAATCTCACTCTCTCAATATATGTGCCAACAGGGATGCTCGATTTTGGTGGAACTGCACAAAAACTTTGGGTGCTTCATTGCCTCGATAGCTTCCGGCCTTTCCTGTTAATCGCTAATCTGGGCTTGCTTCCTTCCTTTGCTGTCAGTCGCTTCTCTTATCTCGGCTTCCAGTCAAAGGAAATAGTAATTGATATGCTACCTCACACAGGTTGGTACTGGTCTTTATCCTGATTGTTGTGCTTGTCATATGCATTGGTAATTTGGTATTGTGCTACTGTTTGCCGATTTTATAAAGGAGTTACTTGGAGCCTTAAATTGCAGGAAAATCATTACATTGGGTGATTATAGTAGAACTGCACAAAGAGATCAGATGGACACATACTTATGTTGTTGCTATGTACTCCAAAGTTCACTCAGACAAGCATCGATGTTGACAAGAAGAAGTGCTTATATTCATTCGACTATCAACCGGCATCAACCAATTGTCAAACTCCAAGTATTAGGGGAGTGAACGCCAAAAATATTGCTTGGCGCATAGCCTAGAAAAACACAGTCCATTCTTTGGTCCCAAGTTGTGGCTTTTGGTTACCGGCAAATATGGTAGTGAACTGTATGGCGTGGAGTCTAAAGATTCCAAACAAGTTCGTTGACGCGTATATTCATCTAGCACTTAATCAGCCTGCATGCCAGGGATGTCCATTTCAGTTGAACTGCACAAAAAATTTGGGTGGTTCATTTTCTCAACCGCCTCCTTTGTAGTTTGCAATGTAGAATTTTGTCGAGCTACAGGACCAAGATGAGCCAGTAAACTAGTTGGATGAAAGTAGTGACCAAGTTGCTCAAACCTCCCTCGGCATGAGGCCACTATTTGAGGATAAAATTACAAGCAAAGTTCAGATTGTCTGTCCTGCCTATTATGTACTCGAAAGTTTACTTGTACAAGCATTAATTTTAGCAAGAAGTACCTCCGACTGAACACCATTTACCAGTCTGTACCCTAGGTAATTAAAGTTTGTCCATGGATGATATTGGCTGTGATCTCAATCATTTGGATGCATAAACGTACTGAACATGTGTATATCTGAATCTTTTTGTGAATTATCTATGAATATTTTCATGTGATCTATCAATCAATTGGATGCATAGACATGCTGAACTTGTGTATATATGAATCTTTTGAGTTGTTGATTGTGAATGTTGGCTATGAATATGAACGTGTCCTGTGAACCTGAGTTTGATACAAATGTTTACCTTTTCTATAGTACTTGTGTGTGAACTTGTTAGTGTGCCTACTGTGGGATATGTGATGTGTGCTTCTTCAGTCGCGCCGCCGGCCCCTTCTTTAATCCAGTTCGCTCGGGGATCTAGCTGGTATCATTTTTTTCCAGAGGGCGAACAAGTATCAGCTAGGCCTAGGTTTTGTTTTTTAACATGCGTAGCCCACGGCATACGAAGACAGTGATTTCAACTTATTTTTTGAGGTCCATATCGGCCTATGGGCTTTTTCTTAAAGATCGGCAGCCCAATGTATTCCTTTTAATAAAACACAGATCTCTGTTCTATTTATCTATATATAAAAATAATAATGTTGTGTCCAATTTATGTTTTCCCTTCTAACCACATTATATATATTTATATTATTACTATTATCGTATATTTTATAGAGACTTATATATACATTATAAAAACATCCCACGGGTTATTAACTTATAAAAGTAAATGTTTAACGGAAGTTGGCAAGGAAAATCCTGGTTGTTTTTGACTCACAGGCAAGGAAAATCCTGGTGATTGCGTGCAAAAGCTTGCAAAGATTTTAAGGACAAATGTAATAATAACGCGCTCATTTTTATTTTGAGAAATAACTCGCTAATTTGTTAATTTTATATATAAAAAAGGTGTCTCTCCAGTTTATTTTTTGATATTAATTGCTCCTTCTAACCTAACATTATATATAGAACGGGCCCAACTAATTCGTGTATTTCAGGAAAGTGCAATTGGTATGGGAATTCTTAGAAAATATAAATGGGCCGCATTGACGCGAAATTATTTGTTCACCCAGCCCAGCAAATGGACTGTACATTCTAGAAAACATGGGTTAAATATATGCGACATTTTTGCAGGCTGACATGTGGGCCAATAGGTCGAAGCCTACGCAGGGCGTTGTCAACTTGTGTAACGCCCTCGATGCGGCTATATCTCCCACGTGTCGAAGCACGATTTAGAGGCATAACCGTATTGAAAGCAATGTCGCAAGTGAGGTAATCTTCACACAACCCAAGTAATACATAAGGGGAAGAGATACATAGTTGGCTTACAATCGCCACTTCACACAAATACATGAATAAAGCATTACATCATCCAGATACAATCAAGGTCCGACTACGGAACCAAAATAAAAGAAGAACCCCAAATGCGACAAAGGTCCCCGATCGACCCCAACTGGGCTCCACTACTGATCAACTAGAACGAAACAACACAAAGGGCAAGATCTTCATCGAGCTCCTCCTTGAGCTTGGTTGCGCCACCGCGCTTCATAACATAGGCACCGCAAATTGGTTTTGAAGTATCCGTGAGCCACGAGGACTCAACAATCCCATTACCATGGGTATCAAGACTAGCAAAGCTTAATGGGAAAGGAAGGGGCAAAGTGGTGAGGTTGCAAGAGCGACTAAGCAAGTATGGTGGCTAACCAACGCAAATAAGAGCGAGAAGAGAACAAGCGGAACGGTCGTGAAGCTAGCAATGATCAAGAGGTGATCCGAACACCTACATACGCCAAACATAACACGAAACCGTGTTCACTTCCGGACTCACGAGAAGAGACCATCACGGCTACACACTCGGTTGATGTGTTTTAATTCGGATCCGTGTCAAGTTGTCTACAACCGGACATTAACAAATTCCCATCTGCCACATTACCGCGGGCACGGCTCTCGAAAGTTTATACCCTGCAGGGGTGTCCCAACTTAGCCCATGACAAGCTCTCGCGATCATCGAAGGAATAGACCTTCACCCGAGACACTCCGATCAAACTCGGTATCCCGGTACATCAAGACATTTCGACAATGGTAAAACAAGACCAGCAAAGCCTCCCGCTATGCCGACAAATCCCGATAGGAGCTGCACATATCTCGTTCTCAGGGCACACCGGATGAACAAGACGTCGGGTTGGCATAGACCCTGGTTGCCCAGGGGGCGCCGGACATCGCTCGGTTTGGACCAGCACTTAGACAAGCAACGCCCGGGGCTAAAATAAAGATGACCCTCGAGAGAGCGACTCCCAAGGGAAAAGGAAGGTGGTGGTGAGGCAAATGGTAAAAGTCAATGTTGGGCCTTGCTGGACAAGTTTTATTCAAAGTGAACTGTCAGGGGGGGTCCAATAAATCACCCGACCGCGTTAGGAACGCAAAATCCGGGAACATAACACTGGTATGACGGAAACTAGGGCGGCAAGAGTGGAACAAAAAACCAGGCATAAGGCCGAGCCTTCCACCCTTTACCAAATATATAGATGCATTAATAATAATATAAGAGATATTGTGATATCCCAACAAAACCCTCTCCACCATGGAGCAATCTTCAGCTTCACCTGCAACTAGCAACGCTATAAGAGGGGCTGAGCAAAGTGGTAACATAGCCAAACAACGGTTTGCTAGGAATGGTGTCAAAGGTTAGATGTTCATGGCAATATGGGATGGCTTGATAAACAGGTAATAGGTAGCGCAGCATAGCGATAGAACGAAGCAACTAGCATAGCAATGATAGAAGTGAGATCCAGGGTAGCGGTCATCTTGCCTGAAATCCCGCAAGGGAGAAGAACGAGTCCATGAAGAAGATGAAGCCACGAAGACGAACCACACGTAGACGAACGAATCCTCACGATCGCAACGAAACGGGAACTATCGAGAAGAAGCACACAACAAAGTAAACACACCACACACGAACATGACATGATGCACAACAAACATGATGCATGACAAAGCTACATGAAGCTACTCATAGCAAGAGATGATGCAAACAAGAACAACACATCAAGGCAAGTTTAAATGAGGCCGGAAACAACATATAACAATTCTGGTAAGTCCTCATATGCATATTTCGAAATTGGTCCAGAACTTAATAAACCTTATGTTCAAGTTGTTACACTTCAAGTTAAGATGCACCAAGATGATCTACACGAAATTCTAGTCAAGTTACATATAAAGTTCATTAGATTCGGAGCTACGGACTAGAAGATATGAGCAAAACAAGTTAAACATGGCATTGATGCAAAATGCACCCAAACATCAAGCGAACGCACCAAAACAAGGATGCAACATGATAATATGAAGCTACATGCAAAATCAAGCAAGTTTCATATAGAGCACACTCAAAACGGAGCAACGGTTCAACACATGCACACTATACAAGTCATAGCAACAATCATCCATAATAAAGAACTAGGCATCTTACAAGCCTCAAAACAACAAGCTACAGCAACCCAACATAAGAACAAAAGGCATGGGCATGAAGTACACGTAAAGCATAACAAAACATGAACACTGAGATATCTCCAGAAACAACTAGAACATGCTCCAAAACACATGGAGATATTGCAAATAATAACATTTAGACTTTAGCGAGAAATAACATCAAAGTTGCAATGTTTAGAGCTATCAAACAACATGTTACAGGAACTCAACATGGCAAGCAAAGGCATGGCATGAATCTACTAATTGCATAGATCAAAAGACCCTTACTGACCATGAGCCAAAAAGGCACGGAAAATATGATGGCACCCATGTAAACATGGCAAGTTATATTACAGATTCATACATGGCAGAAACAACGATAAGTAGGCATGTTGGTGAGCTTGAACCACTCACCACAGAGCAATACATGGCATGGCAAGGCAACCATCAGTAAGAAGGTATGTTTATGAAGCTAAGCATGGCAAGAGCAAGGTCATAGGATGCACGGATCACTAGGAAAACACATGGGAACAAGTGAACTTAATGTTAACAGGCTGACAACAACATTTTCAAGCAACTTTGGAGCAAGATATGAACATGTTCTAGTAGGCTATAATTGCAACCAAGGGCATGAATGGATAGAGCATGACATGTAGTTCAAGACATGTTTATAGAGCATCTCCAGATTATGCATAGAATGATTACTAGAAGCATGTTAACATAGCAACAAAATATTGCAGAATCTGTCAGGAAAACAACAACAGCAACTACCCTACTTAGCAAGCTTGATGCACTCAGCACACAAATCACAAAAATACATGGTTAACACCCCTGGAAAGATGGCATGGCATAGTTCAACATTCATGTAGAACTCATACTCATAGGATGCACTCATCAATCATGGCAAAAATGAGAAAACAGCAAGTTATAACAGTTTCAGCAGATTAACATCAACATGCAAACGCGCAAATGAGCTCAAATGAAAATGATGCAATGGAATGAAATGAAGTACTCGTCGAGACGAACAATTTGACATATTACACGCGCAAAACGGAGCTACGGGTGCGATGATGTGATGGCATGAACATGGCATGAAAATTACCCATAAACGGGGACTTGGTCATATTTTGAGGGGGGGAGAGTCAACCTGCGGCACGGAAAACGAGGTGGCGGCGGATCTCGCCGGATCCGCGGCGCCGGCGGCCGGAATTTTCGGGAACGTGACCGGGGAGCTCGGAGGAGGGGCCCGGCCGGATCTGGTGTGGAGGATAGGAGGCCGGGCGGTGAGGAGCTGCCCGGTGGCGGCGCTGGCGCTGGATGGGCGGGCGGCGGCGGAGGCGGTGCGGGAGAGATGGGCGGGCGCGAGGAGCTTTCGGGCGGCGGCGATCGACGGCGGCGGAGGCGGCCTCGGGCGGCGCGGCGAGGGCGCCGGGCGGCGCGGCGTTTCGGCAGCGGCGAGCCCGGCGAGGTTCGGCGGCGGCGGCGGTGGCGCATCGAGGGCGAGGCGGCTTGGCGCGTGGGAGGCGGGCGGCGGCGCGGCCGCTGCTGGTTCGCTGCGGCCGCTGGCCGGGCGGGCGGCGCCGCACGTGGCAGCGCGCGAGTGGACGGGCGAGGCGGCGGACGTGTCCGGCGCGGTGCGGACATGTCCGGCGGCGCGCGATGAGGAATTTAGGGTTTCGGGGGGGAAAACATCCGCGAAAATGGATGGGGAGGACCTATTTATAGATTCTGGGAGCTAGGAGAGTCCAAATGAGGAGCGGTTTTCGGCCACGCGATCGTGATCGAACGACCGAGAGCATGGAGGTGAGTTTGCTGGGCTTTGGGCCACTTTGGAAGGGGTGTTGGGCTGAAACAAAAGAGGGTTTTGCGGTTACCCGGTTAACCGTTGGAGTATCAAACGACCTCCAAATGGCACGAAACTTGACAGACGGTCTACCGGTGCTATACCAATGCTGCTTGGCAAACCTCGGGCCATTCCGAGAACGTTTAACACCCTCACAAGAGAAGGGGCAAAAGGGGAACGCCGAAGGACATAGGAGTGCCGGATTGCAAAACGGACAACGGGGAAAAGGCTCAGATGCATGAGAGGAACACGTATGCAAAATGAAATGCACATGATGACATGATATGAAATGCATATGATGACATGGCAAAGTGCAACACGCAAGCAAATGACATGGCAACGACGGCGAATAACTGGCGGACACCTGGCGCATCGGATCCGGGGCGTTATAACACTCCACCACTACGAGAGGATCTCGTCCCGAGATCTAGGATGGCACCGGAGGGAAAACGGAAGAGAAAAAGAACAGGTAAACTAAGTTGCTTCTTCGACAACGAGTGAAACCATGAACCTTGAGAGGTTGAGCAAAATGAATGAAAGAAAACAACGAAGATGAACAAAGTTGAAAACACTCCGTTAGAAAAGAGGAACAAGGGATACGATGAGAACCAAGGTTTTGGTGATAAGATAGATATTGAAACCACTCCGGTAAAAACTAGATAGAGAAGGGGTAAGATTGATATAACTTGGGCAGCACTCCGACTGAAAGAAGAAGGAAAACTTGATGAGATGAAAAGATATTGAAGAGATGATACAACACTCCGGTTAAATGGATAAGCACGAAAAGAAAACGATCCTAACAATTCGAGATGATGAGTGAAGAGAGCAACATCACAATGTCTTCGGAAGAAAGAATAGAAGATAAATCATTGGAATAACATAATGTAGGAGAAAATGCCAACTTCTACCACAAATGAGCTTGGAAAGCATCCTTGCAAAGAAGAATCGAACGGAGATGTTGGAAAATCAACAACGAAAAGCACAAGCTTGTTGTGGGCTTATGTAAACATCTCAAAATTTGAGGTGAAATTCTGCCACTATCAAAATCAATTGCTTGCTTGAGATCAATGAAGAGATGAAAACTGCTTCACCAAGATGATAGAGATATAACTTGGATCATTGATAAGCACCACAAATAGCAACATTCCTTAGGGAAGGCTTTAGGTGAAATCTTTACCAGGATAACTCCAACGAAGAGATTGATGGATTTAAAATACCTCGTTCTTGACAACATGTGAATCGTGAAACATGAAGGAAATTGTCAAGAGTGACATAACACCATCTCAAGAGATAAGGTAGAAAGAGTTGCACTTTGGAATGCAAGATGAAGAATACTTGAGCTCCTCAAAACAAAACATATGTTGGGCACCATGTTTAATTTTGAGTATAGCTTGGCGGATCATAACTTCAAGAGAAATCTTGAAGAACAATTGAAGAATGAAAAGAATCCTTGACGAACCACCATGTAGAGCCTCCATGAAGAACTCCGGTAATAAAAGGATGATGAAAAGAAAGAGAAGTTGAAAACACAAGGTGAAACCTTGCGATGATTTAGATGGAGCTTCGCGATTATATAACCGAGAGAACTTGGAACTCCGAAAAAGAAGGATGAGCAATTGAAACCAAGAATTTTTGATGAACCTCCGGAATAAGGAATTGAATTTACTCGATGAAACAAGAATAAGAATTACATTATGCTTATCCCTCATCAATTAAATTGATGACCCACAATGGATTTGGCATGCCACTTATTCTCGTAGAAAGGATTAAGATAGATATAGCGCAAACTTGAGAAGGTATTGATGGAACCACCGGTGGGATTTGGAAAGAACGAATGGATTGATATGATAACAAAGAAAGAGAACTCTTGAAGAAACCACCATCAGAATTGAGAATGATCGAAGTAGGGGTGCATCACCGGTAAGAATTAGCAAATGAACGAAGGTGCTTGAGACAAACTAGATACATGAGAACAAAGAGATCAAGAACTGATTAGAGGATATTCGAACGATGCACCGGTAAGATTTGTAGAATGATAGCTACACGCTGAGAATGACGAATTATGACATGATGACCTTCAGAGGAAAGAAATGGAAACAACTCATGAAATGCTCCGGATGGTAAGAAAAGAATTGTCACAATCAAAAACAATTATGAGAGGATGGCATCAGGCTAGAACCATGAATCTTGAAGAGAATGGACCAAGATTAAAGAGATAAACTCTCCTTCGGTCTTCAAAAGACGATGAGGAACGCCACCAAAATTTATTGAGATACTCCAGTAGAATGGAAAACAAAGAAGTTGAGGCCACAATGAAAAATGATTTGAAATCGATCTTGGAAAGGCATGTGACTGATGGAAATTCATTCTTACATCACACTCTGAAAAGAATTGAGAATAACTCCGGAAGAATTAGAAGAGTCAGGTAAGATCCTGGGAAAAGACCTGTGGGTTAGGGCCCACTCAAAAGAAACACCTTTGAAATGATTTAAAGAGATATTGCACCGGTTGAATTAAATGGCTTGAATGAGATAAGAGCCTCATAATAACTTGAACGGATAGAGAATGGAAACACGGAACTTCTGAGATATCTTCAACACTCCGGATCAAATGAATAGCAAGAGGTGAGTGATTGAGAGGTGCACCGGCATGAGAAAGCATTTGACACGAGGAAAGGAATATTATCAACACTGAAAGCTTGAATTGGATCCACCGGAGAAGAAACAACAATGAAGGATGATGAACTTGAAGCTGTTGAGCATCTTCATGGGAAATCACCGGATAAGAACATTGATTGAAAAGAAGAGACTTCACATGAATAAATGGATACTTGATTAAGAAATCTGTGTCCTTGAAGAAAAAGGGTGGGAGGGTGGGGAAAACAAAGGCAACTTGGGACGGATGAATCAAACACCGTTGAGAAGAAATGATAATTGGTCTTGCTGATGTTGAAGTGATCGGATCCACTTGAAGAGAAGCACACCGGTTGGAAAGGAGTTGACATGACAAAATCAATGATCAAAAGGATTAGTATTCACATAGCAATATGAGAACACCGTTTAGGAAAGGTATGGATTCAACATTTGACTTCGAAGCAACTCGAATACCACAAGTAAAACAAAACAAAGGATTTGGCTTGCAGAATAAGCCGGAACAAATACATATGATAGAGATTTACCCAATCCCATATCCTGCATCTGTTGAAAAGATATTCTAGGAGCTACTTGAATTCCCACCTATAAAACTCCCGAAACTTTCTGGTTATGCAATCTGGTGTTAGGGATACAGGGGAGGCAATATATCTCACTCAAACTAACAATCCCTACATCCAGCTGTATCCATCCGTCAACACATAACCAAGAAACCTTCGGAAATCGAGTACCTCAACCTTCGAAAAGCATCCGTTATACGAGTCATGGCAATACTCCGTACTCACCTCAAGATCGGGTTATCGGGTTATCTCACCAACAACTGCATAAAAGAGATTTTCGATGTCGGCGTATTAAACTCAGGTATTCCGAATCGCAACGATAAAATTATGACGACAACACCTCGAGCTCAACTCCCGGGACACTTCCACTAAACCCCGACAGGAGGCACCAAGACAATGTTCTCATCATAAAACCATCGGAACGATTCCAAGATACCAGCGTGATCCTAAAAAAATTTAGTGAAATTTTAGAAGAGAAGAGTCAAAATTCTACGTCGGGATGCCTTACCGAGGCGGCGAAGGACCGAGGAGTAAAAAGAATTCTAACTCTCCGATATATATAATCCTAAATGACTCAAAACATTTTTCTAGACACAACTCTGCCGCTAAAAAACGATCAAGCAGTGGGGCTCCTAAGGTCGGGGAAGGCTCTGATTACCAACTTGTAACGCCCTCGATGCGGCTATATCTCCCACGTGTCAAAGCACCACTTAGAGGCATAACCGCATTGAAAGCAATGTCGCAAGTGAGGTAATCTTCACACAACCCAAGTAATACATAAGGGAAAGAGATACATAGTTGGCTTACAATCGCCACTTCACACAAATACATGAATAAAGCATTACATGATCCAGATACAATCAAGGTCCGACTATGGAACCAAAATAAAAGAAGAACCCCAAATGCGACAAAGGTCCCCGATCAACCCCAACTGGGCTCCACTACTGATCAACTAGAACAAAACAACACAAAGGGCAAGATCTTCATCGAGCTCCTCCTTGAGCTTGGTTGCGTCACCTGCTCGGCAACATAGGCACCTGCAAACTGGTTTTAGAAGTATCTCGTGAGCCACGAGGACTCAGCAATCCCATTACCATGGGTATCAAGACTAGCAAAGCTTAATGGGAAAGGAAGGGGCAAAGTGGTGAGGTTGCAGCAGCGACTAAGCAAGTATGGTGGCTAACCAACGCAAATAAGAGCGAGAAGAGAACAAGCGGAACGGTCGTGAAGCTAGCAATGATCAAGAGGTGATCCTGAACACCTACTTACGCCAAACATAACACGAAACCGTGTTCACTTCCGGACTCCGAGAAGAGACCATCACGGCTACACACTCGGTTGATGTGTTTTAATTCGGATCTGGTGTCAAGTTGTCTACAACCGGACATTAACAAATTCCCATCTGCCACATAACCGCGGACACGGCTCTTGAAAGTTTATACCCTGCAGGGGTGTCCCAACTTAGCCCATGACAAGCTCTCGCGATCATCGAAGGAATAGACCTTCACCAGAGACACTCCGATCAGACTCAGTATCCCGGTACATCAAGACATTTCGACAATGGTAAAACAAGACCAGCAAAGCCTCCCGCTGTGCCGACAAATCCCGATAGGAGCTGCACATATCTCGTTCTTAGGGCACACCGGATGAGCAAGACGTCGGGTTGGCATAGACCCTGGTTGCCCAGGGGGCGCCGGACATCGCTCGGTTTGGACCAGCACTTAGACAAGCACTGGCCCGGGGGGGCTAAAATAAAGATGACCCTCGAGAGAGCGACTCCCAAGGGAAAAGGTAGGTGGTGGTGAGGCAAATGGTAAAAGTCAATGTTGGGCCTTGCTGGACAAGTTTTATTCAAAGCGAACTGTCAGGGGGGTCCCATAAATCACCCGACCGCGTTAGGAACACAAAATCCGGGAACATAACACCGGTATGACGGAAACTAGGGCGGCAAGAGTGGAACAAAACACCAGGCATAAGGCCTAGCCTTCCACCCTTTACCAAATATATAGATGCATTAATAATAATATAAGAGATATTGTGATATCCCAACAAAACCCTGTCCACCATGGAGCAATCTTCAGCTTCACCTGCAACTAGCAACGCTATAAGAGGGGCTGAGCAAAGCGGTAACATAGCCAAACAATGGTTTGCTAGGAATGGTGTCAAAGGTTAGAGGTTCATGGCAATATGGGATGGCTTGATAAACAGGTAATAGGTAGCGCATCATAGCGATAGAACGAAGCAACTAGCATAGCAATGATAGTAGTGAGATCCAGGGTAGCGGTCATCTTGCCTGAAATCCCGCTAGGGAGAAGAACGAGTCCATGAAGAAGATGAAGCCACGAAGACGAACCACACGTAGACGAACGAATGCTCACGATCGCAACGAAACGGGAACTATCGAGAAGAAGCACACAACAAAGTAAACACACCACACACGAACATGACATGATGCACAACAAACATGATGCATGACAAAGCTACATGAAGCTACTCATAGCAAGAGATGATGCAAACAAGAACAACACATCAAGGCAAGATTAAATGAGGCTGGAAACCACATATAACAATTCCGGTAAGTCCTCATATGCATATTTCGAAATTGGTCCAGAACTTAATTAACCTTATGTTCAAGTTGTTACACAGCAAGTAGATGCACCAAGATGATCTACACGAAATTCTAGTCAAGTTACATATAAAGTTCATTAGATTCGGAGCTACGGACTAGAAGATATGAGCAAAACAAGTTAAACATGGCATTGATGCAAAATGCACCCAAACCTCAAGCAAACACACCAAAACAAGGATGCAACATTATAATATGAAGCTACATGCAAAATCAAGCAAGTTTCATATAGAGCACACTCAAAACGGAGCAACGGTTCAACACATGCACACTATTCAAGTCATAGCAACAATTTGTCCATAACAGCAACTAGGCATCTTACAAGCATCAAACCAAAAAGCTACAGCAACCCAACATAAGAACAAAAGGCATGGGCATGAAGTACACGTAAAGCATAACAAAACATGAACACTGAGCTATCTCCAGAAACAACTAGAACATGCTCCAAAACACATGGAGATATTGCAAATAATAACAGTTTCAGACTTTAGCAGAAATAACATCAGGTTGCAATGTTTAGAGCTATCAAACAACATGTTACAGGAACTCAACATGGCAAGCAAAGTCATGGCATGAATCTACTAATTGCATAGATCAAAAGACCCTTACTGACCATGAGCCAAAAAGGCACGGAAAATATGATGGCACCCATGTAAACATGGCAAGTTATATTACAGATTCATACATGGCAGAAACAACGATAAGTAGGCATGTTGGTGAGCTTGAACCACTCACCACAGAGCAATACATGGCATGGCAAGGCAACCATCAGTAAGAAGGCATGTTTATGAAGCTAAGCATGGCAAGAGCAAGTTCATAGGATGCATGGATCACTAGGAAAACACATGGGAACAAGTGAACTTAATGTTAACAGGCTGACAACAACATTTTCAAGCAACTTTGGAGCAAGATATGAAAATGTTCCAGCAGGGTATAATTGCAACCAAGGGCATGAATGGATAGATCATGACATGTAGTTCAAAACATGTTTATAGAGCATCTCCAGATTATTCATAGAATGATTACTAGAAGCATGTTAACATAGCAACAAAATATTACAGAATCTGTCAGGAAAACAGCAACAGCAACTACCCTACTTAGAAAGCTTGATGCACTCAGCACACAAATCACAAAAATACATGGTTAACACCCCTGGAAAGATATCATGGCATAGCTCAACATTCATGTAGAACAAATACTCATAGGATGCACACATCAATCATGGAAAAAATGAGAAAACAGCAAGTTATAACAGTTTCAGCAGATTAACATCAACATGCACTCTTCCAACAGCATTTCGGGCATCAAGATGAGCTCAAATGAAAATGATGCAATGGAATGAAATGAAGTACTCGTCGAGGCGAACAATTTGACATATTACACGTGCAAAACGGAGCTACGGGTGCGAAGATGTGATGGCATGAACATGGCATGAAAATTACCCATAAACGGGGACTTAGTCATATTTTGAGGGGGGGGGAGAGTCAACCTGCGGCACGGAATACGAGGTGGCGGCGGATCTCGCCGGATCCGCGGCGCCGGCGGCCGGAATTTTCGGGAACGGGGCCGGGGAGCTCGGAGGAGCTCGCCGGAGGAGGGGCCCGGCCGGATCTGGTGTGGAGGGGAGGAGGCCGGGCGGTGAGGAGCGCCTGCTGCGGCGGCGCGTGGCCGGCGTAAGGGCGGCGGCGGATCTGGCGGCGGGAGAGAGGCGGGGCGCGAGGAGCCTTCCGGGCGGCGGCGACGACGGCGGCGGAGGCGGGGCCTCGCGGCGGGGCGGAGGGCACCGGGCGGTCTTGACATCATGGCAAGCGGCGAGCCCGGCGAGGGCTGCGCGGCGGCGGCGCGCGCACGGGGCGAGGCTTGTGAGGGAGGCGGCGCGGCTGGTGGCTGGCTGGCTGCGGCCTGCATGGGGCGGCGGGGAGAACGGCGGCGCCACATGGCAGCATGAGTGGTGGGCCGCGCGGCGGCGACGTGTCCGGCGCGGTGCGGACATGTCCGGCGGCGCGCGATGTGGAATTTATGGTTTCGGGGGGAAAAGCATCCGCGAAAATGGAGGGGGAGGACCTATTTATAGATTCTGGGAGCTAGGAGAATCCAAATGAGGAGCGGTTTTCGGCCACGCGATCATGATCGAACGACCGAGAGCATGGAGGTGAGTTTGCTGGGCTTTGGGCCACTTTGGAAGGGGTGTTGGGCTGAAACAAAAGAGGGTTTTGTGGTTACCCGGTTAACCGTTGGAGTATCAAACGACCTCCAAATGGCACGAAACTTGACAGGCGGTCTACCGGTGCTATACCAAGGCCGCTTGGCAAACCTCGGGCCATTCCGAGAATGTTTAACACCCACACAAGAGAAGGGGCAAAAGGGGAACGCCGGAGGACATAGGAGTGCCGGATTGTAAAAGGGACAATGGGGAAAAGGCTCAGATGCATGAGACGAACACGTATGCAGAATGAAATGCACATGATGACATGATATGAAATGCATATGATGACATGGCAAAGTGCAACACGCAAGCAAATGACATGGCAACAACGGCGAATAACTGGCGGACACCTGGCGCATCGGATCCGGGGCGTTACAACTTGGTCAGTAAATGATTATGACATCCACAGCCATTGGATTTATATCCAATAGCCGGCATGCATCTTCAATCTCTCATCTTCGTCCTCCAGCGTCGCCGGGACCGCCTGGTCCAGCCTCCGGTAGCTACGGCTCTGCTTAGCACGCATCACTGCGAAGCGGTACCCCACCGCCGGCCAGGCTATCCCACCACCCCTCCACACCTCCTATTATTCTCCACCGACTGCAGCCCCACGCCGCACCAGAATCAGTTATAGCCCTTCTCCTCCTCTCAATCTAGGACTCCACTACCGTGTCTTCCCATCTCCGGTTCATTCCCATCCGGGGCCTCGCCCTCGTCCGCTGCCTCGCTGCGCTTGGTGCGGCATGGTCAACAAACGAGAGCATCGGAAGAGGACTGTATGTGGAGAGCCTGACGGCTGGGACCCACGAGGTCCATGATCGCACACAAGGAAAGTTCCTCCTTATTAAGCTGAAAAAAATGTTTCCTCCCCATGACAGCTGGGACCCACCGGCTGTATCTTTGCACGGAAGGAAGTGCCTCCTTGTCATGCGAAAAAATTATTCCTCACGTTGACACCTGGGACCCGTCAGATTTGGTGGCTGACTTGTGGGCCTACTAAGCGGACCTGTACGCAGGGCTTTGTCAACTTAATCAACAAATGATTCTAGCAGCTGGACCATTGGATGTTAATCCAACAGCCATGCTCCTTCTTCAACCTCTGTTCTTGCTCCTGTCTCTCGTGGGCGGCACCGTAGTAGTGGTTCCGCGCACCCAAACCAATCAAGTTTCCCACTCCTCTCCATCGACGACTCCACTGCCGTGTCTTCCCCATCTCCGGGTCATTCCAATCCGGGGCCTCGCCGTCATCCATCGTCCTTGGTGCGCACGACACGGTGTGGTCAATGTAGTCAACCGAGAGTCATTGGAAGATGACTATACATGAGAGGCTGACAGTGGGGATGCACCATGCCCATGGGCGCATGCATGCAACTGCATCCTTTTTACCCTCAAAAATAATGTTTTCTCCCCCTAACTGTTGGGACCCACCAGCTACATCTTCGCACGCAAGGAAGTGCGTCCATATTATGGGCAAAAAAAGATTCACCCCCTGACTACTGGGACCCACCAGCTACATCTTCACATGCAAGGAAGTGCCTGACAGTCGGGACCCACCTGGTCGAAGCGTACGTAGCGTTGTCGTTCAGGTCGCGGACGTGTACGTACATACTGGTCGATGTAGAGGCGCGCACGTGTCGTAGTAGAGGCGTGCACGTGTCGTAGTAGAGGCGCGCACATAGCATGTACATGTACGTACAATGGCCAAGGTTCAGGAAAGTAAATACGGCCACATACATATATACGGGCAGGGTCTCCAATGCCTACTCACGCACACGTACGGTCAGGGCTCGTGTACATGGCTGGGTCGGAACGGAGAAACTGCGTGGTCGTCATGTTCATGGGGAGGCAACGGAATGTGTCGTGTTCATCGGGAGGCAACGGAATGCGTACTGTTTATCGGGAGCCACCGGCTTGGACGGAACAACCGATGGAAATGAGGCCTGGTGTACCGTAGAACAGAGGAAACGACCTTGTGTTCGACCGGCCACAATCAAAACAGGATCCTGTTCATCGGGAGGGGTCTGGCGTACCGCAAAACGGAGGAAACCGACTTCTGTTGGACCTCCTATGGTCGAAACAGGGTCCTGCTGATCGGGTGGGGTGTGGCGTACCGCAAAACGGAAGAAACGGACTTGTGTTGGAGCGCTATGTTTGAAACGGGGGTCCTTTTCATCAGGAGGGTTGTGGCGTACCGCAAAACGGGACTCCACGGGATACTTTTCATCTCCACCGTCGACCTCCTCCAGCCTCCACGGGCTACTGTTCATCCACCGTCGACCTCCTCCAGCCTCCACCTGCGACTGTTCATCCACGGGCTCCTGTTCATCTAGCCTCCACCGCTCCTGCACCGGCTACTGTTCAACCACCCCTCCACGACATATTGTTCGTCCAGCCCTCCACCAGCTACTATTCAACCAGCCTTCCACCAGCTACTATTCAACCAGCCTTCCACCAGCTACTGTTCAACCTTACCTCCACAGGGTCCTGTTCATCCAGCCCTCCACGGGGTCCTGTTCATCCACGCCTAGTTGGCTCAATCGATCGGGGTCCTGTTCGTCCTGCAGCAACACCACGGGGTCCTGTTCATCCAACCCCCCACTAGGAACTATTCATCCAAAACCCCCAACAACGCTCACTATTCATCACGGGAAGGAGGCAGCAGGTTCGATCGGCTTCAGGTAGTAGCAGTAGCGAATGAAGGAATCGCTCGATCAGGTTCAGTTAATAGCCATCGATCGATCTCTCGGGTTCAGTAATGCGTAGCCTGCAGTGCAATCGCTCGGGTTCAGTTAGGCGAACGCCTCACTCGGGCTCAGTTAGAGCCCAACGACTCGCACCCATGCACGTACATGTATGAGGGAAATGCGCATCGCTGAGCCCATGACCATCCACCGTAACTGGGAACTCCCCAATATTTTCCTCGCCCTCGCTTCTACCATGGTTTTTTCCGTCATGGACGACCCAAAGAATGTCATGCAGCTGTGTCTCCGGCCCACCTAGGATGAAAAGCCCATTTTCTGTCATGATTTTTTGTCATAGAAGTAGGAGACCACCACATCTATGATGATATCGGGTTTGGTCACAATTATCGTCATGGAAGTGTCATAAGCATGACAAAAAAATTTTCGTTCGGCCCAAAATGTCACAGATGTGTGTTTTTTGTAGTGTAGCCCCCTTTTCATAGCGCATGGTGATCTCCATCTCCATGCGCGTGATATGCCCATGGTGATATCCATCTCCATGCATGGTTGTCATCGTGGTGATGTCTATCTCCACGCCATGGTGTCAACCGCCAAGTGTTACATAAGGTACTTTGCTATTGCAAACTAATAGCTACTGAAAGTAAATTACATTACATGGCTTCTCATGTTGACGCGCAGGTCATTAATACAATAATGGGACAACCATATGGCTCCTGCCAGTTGTTGCACTCATGACACGCATGTCATGAAACAATAATACACAAGCAACATTCATGGGCTATACCAAATCACAAGCATTCCCTACAAAAACGAGTCAGACCTGTCGGCGTTCTGGGAACAGGGGTCCCCAGACTTGCCTGCCTGCGACCTGCAGCGTGGCTCAACCAGTGGCCC
This sequence comes from Aegilops speltoides, assembly GCA_021437245.1. Lineage (NCBI taxonomy): Eukaryota > Viridiplantae > Streptophyta > Magnoliopsida > Poales > Poaceae > Aegilops > Aegilops speltoides. The sequence continues at coordinate 122,046 of JAHHZJ010002182.1, forward strand.
AGTACGGCCCGTCTTCATCAACAAACACTCAAGACCCTCGCGACGGGCCAAGCATCACGGGGCGGATGATGCAAGGCCTCCTTAGGGGCGGCCTCACCAGGCAGGCTCGCGAGGAGGCGGAGAGATCAAGGCAAGGGGTGCCTCACGAGGTGCTCATGATGCAAGCCATGACGATCATGACCAGGTGGGCGCCAGGCGGGTGCCAGCCTGCGCAGTGTCCTCGTTTCCTCTTTGGTGCAAAGGGGGCAAGCGCAGGCGCGGAGTACCTAGGCATCAGGCAAAGGTTTCCATATCGCTGCCATGAGACCAAGACTAGCAGAGTGGCAGGACGGAGTTCACCATGGAGCCCAAGACGGCGTCACCACCAGCGCCTTTGGCACTCGAAGACCACCTTTAGTCAGGATAGCTTGTACTAGCTGTCCCCTTTCAAAATGGCCGTTGTTGGTTCCCTTCCCGCTCAATATTTGGGAAGAGGACCAGGGCCTCTATAAATAGGGCTAGCCACCACAGTAGAAGGCAATCGGATCTGGAGCCAAGAGAGACGGATCGACTCCTCTCCAAACACACCACCACAAGAACACATGTCCTCGTGAGGCTGTTCTTCCTCTGTATCGTTCATCATCAGCCAAGAGGCAATCCACCACACCACACACTGGATTAGGGTATTACACCACAATGGTGGCCTGAACCAGTACAAACCTCATGTCTCTTGTGTTGTTCGTCGTGCTAGCGAGAAATCGCGGCGAGGTTGTGGGCGTGTTTCGGTAGGTAGAATATCTTCGTGCGCACCGTAGAGTTCGAACCTTAAGGGTTTTGCCAGAACCCGATATCCAACATTTGGCGCGCCAGGTAGGGGTGTGCCGAAATCTTCTTTCCGCTGATCGGCGTCCCATCGTTTCGTCGCATCCATGGCAGACGCTCGCCGAGCTCGCATTGAGCGCCGGGCTGCTATCGCCGCACCGCCACTCCATCGCTGACCCTAGCTGGTTCGTCGTCTCACGCTCGCCGCGCCTCCACGGACGTGTAGGCCATGTTGCTCCCGGCATGTGATCTCCTGCACTACCGCTCCGTCGACGACCTCTTCGAAGAATGGCTCGCTCGCATCACCGAGCTTGTCAGCGCCGCAGGGGGCTCTCCCGCGTCATCCCTCTCGTTGCCTCGCCCTCCGTCATGCATGGGCGACGCGACACAGGGAGCGCCTCCACCACCTCTCCCCCAAGAAGGTGCCCTGGCTCCAAGGTGCGTGGCCCCTGGACATGACCCACCCCGTCTGGCGCCCTCGCGGCAAGAAAAAGCTGCCAAGAAATCCCTCAGCCTCAAGAAGGCGCTCACATGCTCCCTGTACCAGCACAACAAGACCGCATCCTTGCACCAGCACGCCAAGACCCCGTGCTGCCCTTGGCGGCAGCGCGCGGGAACCATCAAGCGCAAGCCCCGCGTCTGCAAAGGGCTCTGGTGGCCACTGCTGGTTGCCGTGCCTTCACCACCAAGCTGCGTAGCGTCGCCTGGCCGGGCAAGTCCAAGCCGGACCTGCCTCCTCGCTACGACAGTACTGCGGACCCCGCGGAGTTCCTGCCGCTCTACGAGCTGGGCATCGAGGTGGCCAACGGAGAGGAAAAGGTCATGGCGAACTGGTTTCCCATGGCGCTCAAGGATGGCGCCCGCACCTGGCTCCTGAACCTGCCTCCAGGCTCGATCTCCTCTTGGGACGAGATGCGAATCCGTTTCATCGCCAACTTCCAGGGCACTCGCGACCGCCCCCCGGCCGTGGGTGACTTGCGCCGGATCAAGCAGCAGCCTGGAGAGACCCTGCAGAAGTACATCCAGCGTTTCAACAATGCTCGCCTCAACATCCCCTAGGTGACAGACGAGGCCATCATCTCAGCGTTCTCTGATGGCGTTTGCGACGTCAAGATAAAGGAGGAGCTCGCCATCCACACGGATTTATGCACATCCCTGGAGCTATTCAACCTGGCGACCAAGTGCGTAAGAGCTGAGGAGGGGCGCCTCTCCCTCCTCGAGCTTCCAGCTATTGACCCGGAAGAGAAGAAGGCCAAGGCCAAGGACGTGAAGCGCAAAGGAGTAGCCGTACTCATAGCAGAACCAGACACGAAGCATGGCAGGGACCAGCCGGAGTCGTCCAAGGGTAGCCGATTCTGCGCCTACCACAACCTCCACACCCACAACACCAACAAATGCCAGGAGCTCAGGGCCGTCCGATAAGGACGCTTCGGTCGTCGCCCCGAGCGCAATGACCTGGGCTACGGCCGAGGAGGAGGACGAGGCGGAGGACAATGGGACGACCGAGGCCCTCGCCAGGAGCGGCATGACTAACTTTGCAAGGATCATTGGCAGGACCAGCCTCGCGAGGGAGCCTGGAGGGACCAGCCTCGCGAGGACCGCCTACAGGGCAACACAGGCCTTCCTCCTCTTCCGCCACCGCCAAGAAGGAATGATGACCACCACCAGGACGAGGGGGCAGGGGGCTTCCAGGAGCCCCATGCTATCACTTGCATCTTGGGCGGTGCCCAGGCCCCAGCCTCTCAGCACATCTTCAAGCAGTTCGGTCGCGAGGTGAATGCAGTCCTTCCCAAGTTCAAGGCCACACGCCCGCTTAGGTGGTCCAATTGTGCCATCACTTTCAGCTCAGCAGATCAACTCAAGTGTGCGGCTACCGCTAGCGACCTCCCAATGCTTTGTTCTCCAGTCATCAGCAAGGTGCAAGTCACCAGGACCGTCATCGATGGCAGTGCAGGGCTCAACGTCCTGTCCGTCGAGATGTTCAACAACCTCCAAGTGCCATATGATCAAGTTCATCCTACCAAGACTTTCTCAGGAGTTACTGACGGCTCCACCACCCCGATAGGGCAGGTCCGCCTCCCTGTCACCTTCGGACAGCGCAACAACTACCACACTAAGCTCATCAACTTCGACGTTGCCCACATCCTCCTGCCATACAATGCCATCCTCGGGTACCCAGCCCTGGCCAAGTTCATGGCAGTAACCCACCATGGCTACAACGTCCTAAAGATGCTAGGAAGAGATGGAATCATCACAGTCCCCTGCAAGGAGAAAGATGCATTGTGCTTCCTCGAGCACGCCTTCCAAGCTGCATCAATCGAGGACCTGGACAGCAAGGGCGAGAACCCTCCTGAGGCACTCCCCAAGAAGAAGAAGACATCACCCGGCTCAAGGCCTCAGGAGGTTGGCCTCTCAGGAGGTGCCACATCAGGATCCGCACCCGTGCAAGGGCACCTCCTTCCATCGCATAGGAAGGCGCGCCCGGCGCCCTTCTCGGGCAAGGCTCAGGAGATCTCTTCTGGAGGGCCTCAGACTTTGCCAAAATCACGAGGGAGGTGCTCGGGCACCACTTGGAGGCGTGCTTCGCAGCACGTTTCCCTCAGGAAGTCTCAGGGCGTGGGAAGCCCAACCCTCAGGAGTTCACCACCAAGAGAACTCAGGAGCTTCAGGAAGCAAGAGTCATACGCGGGGACCACCGTCTACCTGGCGTAGCTCCCCATCCAGGCGAGGATGGCGGGCTATGTGTCTGCATCGATTTCCCATGGCTCAACCGAGCCACATCTCAGAGCGCCTCTGGCCTTCACGTGTGGGACATTGCGAGGGTCCGCCGCACAGCTACGTTCGCATGCCTTTCGGCCTGCCAAATAGGGCTGCTACTCACCAACGCCATCTGCAGAGCATTTTGGCGGCTCAGGAGGCCAGGCACCACGCAGTCCTGGCGGAGATAGAGATGGTCCTCAAGGAACCGCCTGGACCCCCAGAGCTCCTAAGGCTCAGGGCTCCGGTGGCTCGTGAGGGTCGGCCTCTTCACCGCACATCTTCAGCTACTCCAACACCCCTTCTACAATGGAACCAGGTGACATCTTCTGAGTTCATTTCAGCTAGTAGCGCCCTCAGGGCTGCATCATTCCCAGGCCGCATGGGTCTGTTGTCACAGCCCTAGAATACTGCATGTAATTAGTTGCATCAGAGTGCATTATGCATCATGTTTAAATTCAGTTGAAATTTGAATTGAGGAATTTCCAAAGCCTCAAAGACCTTTTAAAAAAGATCAACATTAAAATCTTCTCAAAGAAGACCAAGAAAATGTTCCTGCTAACCTTGAAAAATATTGGCAAGAATAAAGTTCAAACCAATATTTTTGGAGGCTTTAAAATATTTATTTTGGGCCTTTGAATTAAATTAATAACATATTTGAGTTGGACTTATTTCTGTTATATACAAGATAAAGTTCAAATAATTTTTGTAAGTTTGCATGTGGCCTTGGACAAGTTTCCTGAGCTCACATAAAAATTTACAGAAAGTTCTAAATGATTTGATGCTTCAAATCAAATCAAACAAATTAGAGAAAATAGCAAAACAGAAAGAACATTAGAAAGGACACGGAGAGAGAGAGAGTTTACCTGTGCAGCCCATCTAGTGGCCCACTTACCTGGCCCAGCCCACCAGAGCCGCCACCGTCTCCCACCTCGCGCCAGAAGGACGCGAGGCGTGTGGCCACCCCAGCCGCAAGCACGCGCCCGCCACCTCCTCCCGCCTGGCTGCCCCTTCCCTCTCGACGCCTACAGGACGCCGACACGTACCCTCCCGGCCCTCTCACTCTCTCTCGTTCCTTCCCCTCCTCTCCCTCGCTCTCTCTCACCGCGCCCGAGCGCTGCCCTCGCCGCCGCACGCCGTTGCCGCGCCCAGAGCCACTGCCCTACCTCCTCGTCGTGTCTAAAAGAACCGCCCCGTCACCCTACTCCTCCTCGCCGAGCCGCACGGGTCAGGAAGCCCTGCTTCGTCCGGAACGCCGCCGTCTTCTTCCGCGGGATCCGGCGATCCCCGTCGTCGCTCCGTCGCCTGCAGGCCTTCCCCGAGCCCGATGAGTACTTCAATCAACGCGCTGTGAGCCACCGGTCATTTTCCCCCTAACGCCTTATCCTTTTTCACACCGTAGCCACCGTGTTCATCGAGGCTGAAGCTCGCCTCCGCTCGAGCTTGTCGCCAACGTCGCTCCGGCGACCATTTGGTCATCCCGTGCTAACCAACATGCCTGCCGCATCGCGTAGTGCCTCGCTAGCGCCTCAGCTCCCGCGTTTGCACGCCGCAGCCCCAACCCCGCACATGGCCGAACTCCGGCCACCGCCGCGAGCTCGCTTCCGGCGAACTCCGGCCACCCCCGCACTTCCCGTTGGTCTCCCTAGATGCGCTCGGGCATGGTCTACCTTCTGGTGCCCCTGGCGCGTCGATCCGTCACCTCTGGCGAGTTCCGAGCGAACTCCGCCGCGGTTCGAGGTCACCGCCGGCGAAACTCCGGTGAGATGACGTGGCCTGTCATTAGCTGCTAATGACCCCTCTAATCAACCTCTTAAGCCACTGCCACGTGGGACATTGCGCCTTTTTAGGTTAGATTAATTCTCCTGTTTAGTTTAGATTAACAAAGTGGGACCCACGCGTCAACTTTGACCTGCGGCGTGGGTGTCGACCGCCCCACTGTTAGTGTCTCTAACCAGCCCGATCACCATCGACCGATGGACCCCACTAGTCAGGTTTGACCTGGACCGCGCCTGTTGACCGCAGACATCACCCTGACGCAATGGTGACGCAATTAATAATTTTCTGGATTTAAAATAAATCCAGGAAATTTCAGAAAATATCCTAAACTTCTAGAAATCATTGAAATCCAACCGTAACTCCAAATGAAATAAATTATATATGAAAAATGACCAGAAAAATTCAATCTATCCATCTGTAAAATTTTCATGCATGTTAGAACAACTTATAGCTGCTGTTTAGCACAAATCATATAATGGCATTTAAACTTTCACATATGGAGTTTGGATTTGAACTTAGGGTTCAAACCAACTTCATTTAACTTTGTTGCTAGTTGCATTAGCTCAAAACACCAGCATGTTGCCATGTCATGAGCATGCATCATATTGTGCATTGCATTGATTGTATTTCTTCTCTGTTGCTGGTATTGTCCCCTCTCAGTAGACGATGTTCGACGATGTGATCGATGACACCGATGAAGAACTATATTATCTTCAGAAGTGCCAGGCAAGCAAAACCCCCTTGTTCACTCCGATACAATCCCACTCTCTCGCTCCTGCTCTCTTTTACTGCATTAGGACAACAACGATTCATTTGTTACTTGCTGTGGTAGCTGAACCTTTTATCCTTTGCATGACCTGTCATTCCACAGTAAATAGATGAAACCCACTAGCATGAGTAGGAGTTGTTTGAGCCCTGTTGTGCCTACTCATTCATGCTTGTTTGTCATGCCTGCCATCGCTTAGAGTTGAGTCAGTCCGATTCATCGGGGTGAATCAGAGGTGTGTGAACATGTCCTACTGTGTGTGAGCTAAGTGTGTGAACACGATTTGGTAAAGGTAGCGGTGAGAGGCCATGTAGGAGTACATGGTGGTTTCTCTCATTGCAGCCGTCCTCAGGAACAGAGTTCTGTGTTTGTGATCCATTATTCAGCTACTACCACGCATTGGGCTCGAAACCAATGGACCCTCTCGGCTTCTTAATCACCCTTGTCCTCTGTCCAGGAGTTGCAAGTAGTTTTCGTGTTTGTAGTATGTTGGAGGCCGTGCCGCACGCTGACCGTAGGGGTGGGCTGTGATGTGGTAGGCACGTGGCGGGTTCACGGCGCCTGCTTGGTGTCACGGAACCCTGCTCACATCGTTTGGGGCTGTGAGCGAAACTTGCCGGATCTCCTCATGGATGGAACCGAATAGGCGATAAACTGGACTAGGGATTTGAGTGTTTAGGTAGGTCGTGGCCGACACCCACGTTGGGCTTCGCTTGAAGGTTGCCGAGTACATGTCGTGTAAACGGCGGTAAGTGGTGAGAGCGTGTGTGAAGAAGTACACCCCGCAGGTTAACATCATCTATTCAATAGTCGTGTCCGCGAAAAGGACTTACGGGTTGCTGCACAGGTTCATAGACAAGTGAAAGTGGATACTCTAAAATACGCAAGATAAGTGTGAGTGCTATGGATGGCGTTCTCGAGGGAGACGGAGCGGATCCATAGTGGTGTATTGATATGGTGAATATGTGGACTCGTGTGTGCCACCTCAAAAGAGTTACTTGCAATCGTAGTTTAGGATAGCCATCGAGTCAAAGCTGGCTTGTCTGCTGTTAAACTCCACCATCCCTTTATTGATAATGATGCATATGTAGTTAGTTCGATGTAAGTCTTCTTTGGGTACATTTGTACTCATGTTTGCCTATTTTATGTTTTTGCAGAGAGACCTCGGTCTCGCTAGTAGTTCCGCGTGGACTTCGACGTTTAGCTTGTTACCTCAGCTACGATCTTGTGCCCTCGGCAGGATCTGGTAGATAGTCAGGCTTTCAAGCCTTTTTCATTTGTAGATGTATGTACTCAGACATGTTAAGCTTCCGCTTGTGCTTTGATTTGTATGCTCTGAATGTTGGGTCATGAGACCCCTGTTTGTATTATCTCGCTCCTCGGAGCCTAATGAATAAATACTTGAGTCGTAGAGTCATGTTTGTGATGCCATGTTGTATTTGCACATATCGAGCATATTGTGTGTATGATATTGAAATGCTTGGTATGTGTGGGATCTGACTATCTAGTTGTTTATCCTTAGTAGCCTCTCTTAGGAAATGTCTCCTAGTGTTTCCACCGAGCCATGGTAGCTTGCTACCGCTCCGTAACACTTAGGCTGGCGGCAAGTGTCCTTCGTTCGTGTCTGTCCTTCGGGAAATGTCGCGATGAATACCGAGTCCTGTTAGCCGCTTCTGCCCGGTTCACCGAGTCTGCTAGCCCGTGCTACTGACTGGATTCACTCGGCGATGACCGACACGCTCGATCTTCGGGTCATGGATGCCTGTCCCTGTAAGTTTGTGCCACTTTGGGTTTACGACTAGCCATGTCAGCCCGGGCTCCTTATCATATGGATGCTAGCGACACTATCATATACGTGTGCCAAAAGGCACAAACGGTCCCGGGCAAAGGTAAGGCGACACCCGTGGGAATACCGTGCGTGAGGCCGCAAAGTGATATGAGGTGTTACATGCTAGATCGATGTGGTATTGAGTCGGGGTCCTGACATCTGTCCCTGCGGCATGTATCTCTGTTGCTTATGTCTTTAGCTTGCTGGGGGCGCCCCTCGGGCTGCATCATCCCCAAGCCGCTCGGGCCTAACCCAGTGGCATGTATCCCTCCTTCATTTATCTAAGTTGATTTTCCCTTCGTGCTTAACCTACCTATGATTATCGCCTGCTCGATTGGCACCTACCTCTAGAGTTGCTTACTCTGGCACGGCACTTGCGCATGGGTCCGTCCCTGCAATGTCGACAAATCTGAGTGGTCGAGCTCTGGCCCGTGACAGCCCCGCAAGCGTCACCTCACCAGGCCCTCAGTGCCCTCGCCACTCTCTTTGAGCAACCAATGGCCGGTTGGCAATCATAATGGCAACCCATGCTTTTCTCTTGTTGGTTTACAGGAACCTCCTAAGGTCTATAGCGGGTGGCACCACGAGCTCTCTCCTTCTTTCCTGCGCGATCCGCTTGCGCTTTAAAAGGGGGGCTCCTGAGCATCGCGATGCAGGAGCTCTTACTGGCTCTCCAGCCCTCACCCCCTGGCCTTGTCCATGGCATCGCAACCTGGCATACCAGCGGCGGCTGAGCTCGCTCGAGGGCTAGGACCTGAGGACGTAGAGCACAAAGGAGAGTGTGGGGAAGAGAGGGGAAGCTCGCGAGGGCCAAACCCAGCTACATCCCAGCTGCCGACATACAAGTCCGGCGCAACGCGAAGGAATGACTCTGTGTTTGAGATAATTTTCTTGCTCGAATAGCTAATTGATGCGCATGTAATCTCCACCTAAGGCGGCTCTGTGACGGCAATGTTGCCTTCCTTTCTCATCTTTCGCACC